>CAUYQG010200598.1:0-45431 GCA_963574415.1 Tarsius wallacei | reverse complement strand
TGGTCTGGAGCAATAATCAACACTTGTTGACATTTGTTTGACACTTGTCAGGCACTTGTCTAAGTCATCAAACTCTAGGCCTTGGTACTTCTTTATCGCCATGCTTCTTTGCCTGCAGGAGGAAGGTGAAGCATTTGTAGACATGGGAGTGACCTCAGCCATGTTGTCACTATACTGGCAGTAAGTCTAGGAGTACAGAAGTGACAGCCTTTTAAGAAAAAAGGGGGATATCTCCATTCTATAAAGCTCATATTTGTTTTCTGATTTCTTTGTGGGAATTTGGGAAGCAGAAAAGACAAAAAAGAAAATAAATATCCATGGACACTTTCACATTGTGAAATCTATCATTTGAATTCCCTCCTAATATTTTCTTTCCATATGCATAACCACATATTTGAACAAATACTTATACATATTTTTCAAAATGGATTTGTACTGTACTGACTGATTTCAAACTTGCTTTTCCATGTGAAATAATGTGTTATGAAATTTTTCCTTGGAAAGATTCCATTTTAATCCATTTCCATCCGTCCTAGGCAGGGGCAAGTGGTATTGGCAACATCTGTGGGATATTACGGGGGAGGCTCACTGTCCCACCATGCTTCAGGGGGACAGAGCTCTTGACCCCTGTGGGAGGCCCACAGTCCCTCCCATGGCGGGGTTCTGGACTGGCAGCTGCTGTGGCCTGATATCTGCCTTGGTGGTTAATGATAAAGTGCATGGAGCTGCAGTGTCTTTTCACACCACTAGATCTGGCTTAGTTTCTATTTGCATCTAAACAGAAAACCCTCGTGGATGTGACTTTGGAAAATAGCAACATTAAGGATCAAATCAGAAATTTGCAACGCACATATGAAGCATCCATGGACAAGCTGAGGGAGAAGCAGAGGCAGTTAGAGGCCGCGCAAGTTGAAAACCAGCTGCTGAAAATGAAGGTAGAGTGTGTAAGCCTAGATTACTACTAACCTTTCTGTTCTTTCCTTCTCCTCTCTCCTTCCATCCTCAACTCTTCAATTTCCTTTTCTCCATTCTCTTCTTCACTGGATTTGTCTCATCCTGTTATGGCCAGCCCCATAGAGCTTGGCTTGAAGGCACGGAGGAGGTGGCTGTGTCTATAGTTGTCAGTCTAGTTTGGGGGTGCCCCATAAACACCCCTTTGGGCACACCTTCCTTGGCCCTCAGTGGCCTCAAGGGCTACTTAGACATTCACCATGGCTTTGGATATTAAATTAGGCAATTGGGATGCTACAGGTTTGGTACTTCAGAAACTTTGGGGATCAGTCCTTTTGATGTTTTGATTTTCTTTGAGATCCCAAGGCCTTTCTGTCTGTCGACAACAAAGGCAGGCAGTTCACTGGCACCCTCTCAAAAAGAAAAGTGGTAGGTGACTAAGGGCTCTGGGGAATGTCCCTTTTGCCCACCAGGCTGTGTGTGTTCCTTAGCTGGATTTCTAATATCCTGGAGGTGCTAGTGACTCTCCCAAATTTAAAACATGAATGGATTTCCTATCCAGTGGTAGGTACAGTCCCACGAATGGCTCATAGAAGGCACTTAACAAATTCTATCCTGAATGAATTCTTTTTCACTTAAATCTGTGGTTTTAAAATTATGTTCAACATGGTCCTTAGGCTGTCATATGTGTAATGTATCCACATCATTTATTGCTTAAAGCTGAATATATAGCCGAGCATGGTGCCTCATGCCTGTAATCCCAGCACTTGGGGAGGTGGAAGAGAGAGGATTGTCTGAGCCCAGAGGTTTGAGACAGCCTGGGCCACTTGGTGAGACCCCTACAATAAAAAGATCAAAAAATTAGCCAGGTGTGGTATCATGCGCCTGTGGTTCCAGCTACTTGGAAGGCTGAGATGGAAGGATCACCTGAGCCCAGCTGGTCAAGGCCGCAGTGGCTGTGAGCGTGCCACCTGCACTCCAGCCTGGGCAGGAGAGTGAGACTCCAACTCAAAAACAAAACAAAAAACAAAAAATTGAACATGTGAGGGAGTAAAAGATGGAGCTGTTAATAACTTGGTGAGGGAAACAAATGGGGAAGTACAATCCTCTTCCCACAGGCCTCCTCAGGTGGATGGGGAGCTGGATGAGGAGAAGCACTGCCATGATGCACAGCCTGTCTCGGTACTGCCACCCCTGGGGATCTGCCCTCACAATCCTCCTGGCCTGACACAGCTATCCTGGGGAGCCATAGGATAAATCACCTCCTCTTTGAACAGGACATCTCTTCTCTTTACTATTTCACGTATTGTGTTTCTAAGTAAGAGTTTGTTTGAGGAGGTGAAAAAAAGGTTTGTTACTGAAAAAGTCTGAAGTTATTTATTTCAGTATTATTTATTTATTTATTTATTTAAGCTTAGAAGCTTTATCCAGTCCTTTAGTCCACAAATATTTATTGAGTGTCCATTATTAATATATATGTTGTATCTGTCTGTCTTGTTCATTCCTTTTGGTTCCAGAGGTGGCATGTCACCAGGCATCTGGGGACATCATCAGGCAGCTTGACAGTCTGTCTGGCTGCTTCCCTGGGATCCAGGCATCTGAGTTCAGTCTATAGTTGCCTGTTTAGAGCCTGATGCTTTTCTGCATCCTGACAGTGGAGCCACATATGTTTTTCCCTACTCTTTTTCTCATTTTACCCTCCAATTAAAAATAAAAAGTACAGGGACTCAGAGCCCTCTCTAACAGTCTGTGTGTGAGTGGAAATGGAGTGCAGGGCACATGGGGTTCTCAAAGCTAAGGATCACCTCTACTCAGGATTTCCCATTCGGGGATGTGTTGGTGCCAACACCTGCCTATTGATGAGAAGGGAGCATGAAAGGGCATCAAGAGAGACTTGTCACATCTTTGAAGTAAACATCACACAACCTGTTGAGGTCAGGTATACAGCAAACTCAGCTCTCTAGAATAAGCAATAACTTGGAAGGAAGGGACAAAAGCAAACCTTCAGCAGTATGAAATCACTGGCAGGAGCTTCATGTGAGGACGTGGCACGGGCAGACCAGAAACACCAGCCGCCACTAACTTAATCCCTGCCCACGCACAGCTCCCCTGACTTTTTCTCATCTCCTAAACCATTAGGGTGCTGGGGTTAGTGTTCTCCAAACTAGGCTGGAATGTTTCCAAACTCAACATTTAGAAAAGCACAAAGGCATGGAAAGGATGGGTCCAGATTTCTTATTCGAGCTTGACTGAAGTTTTCCCTAGAGATTGGCTTGGCCACTACAATTAATGAGATTGCACAGAGAAGTAAGTTTCCACCTTCTGAAAAATTTACTCATGTGGAATGCCTTTGTCCTGATGATGCTCCATGAATTCATGTCAAGTGCCACTTTTTTTCTGTGCCTCTTGCACTCCTCTTTCTTCTGTCCCTTTCCCTGTTAGGTCCTGCTTTTCTCTACTGCAGACCCCAGTTGATGGGCTCACTACTGTTGAGCTAGCAGGATACAGAGTAGAAGCTGCTGACTCCCCTGGAACCTGCAAAAGCTATAGTTCTGAATTGAGTCTCTTTGCAGGTGGAATCGTCCCAAGAAGCCAATGCCGAGGTGATGAGAGAGATGACCAAGAAGCTGTACAGCCAGTACGAAGAGAAGCTGCAGGAAGAACAGCAGAAGCACAATGCCGAGAAGGAGGCTCTTCTGGTGCGTGTGTTGTAGCTGCCAAAATAAAATAACAGGGAGTTCTTGATTCATTACTGTTGGTGAGGTTTAAGTAGTAGGATTTCTTCTTAGAGATGAGTTAGTGGACTCAAACATGAGTGAGGGCCAAGGAATTATTCATTTGCTCATTCATTCTCTTTTCTTTCCTCCCTGTCTTTATTCATCCCTCTCCCTGCTCAGAATACCCTTCATCTCCGTCCCTAAATACATACCCCGCTTCAGCTCATCTGACCATTTGCCAGCATCTAAGCAGACCCTGGACTTGCCTGCAGCTGGGCCCTTCCACGCTCCATTTGCTCCTCTCAGCCTGAAATTTCCTCCTTCCCTGTCCTTGATCCTATCTAAGCTCCCTAAAAGTTTTGAAAATGCCACCACCTCCGTGCATGATGCCTCTCCCATTCTTACAGCTAGAAGTGTCCTTTGTCCTTGTAAAGCCTACTGTCTCCCTGTTCTTTTCTGTGGAATTCTCTTATACCTGTTGTTAGAGTTGGGCTGTGCATCTCATGTCTTGGCTCCTCTAGAAGAGCATGAGTTCCTTGAAGGCAGGGACTCCACGTCTGCCTCAACCGTGTCCTTTGAGGCTTAATACATGTGCTGAATGATTAACTGGGCTTTCTTCTTAGGAGCAAGTTAGTGCATTGCAGTGTGGGAGAAGGATCTGGGAATTTGGCATTTGGTTCCAGATCTGGCCCTATTCCCTTTACACTGTTGGCAAGTATAGTGACACTCCAAGCTTCTAGTCAATGTTATTTCAATATTTGTAGGCCCCTGTTATACCTTTTGGACATAAAGACTTGGGGGAAAAAGGAGAAAAAGTAATGAGACTCATTAAAAAGCCAAACATTACATCTTTCTTCATAGGTGAGAACCCAGAATCATGTGTTCACAATCTGTGGGACCCTTTTAGTCCCAAAATCAAGAGATTTCATGATTTAGCTGCTTGCAGCCTAGTGAGTGGCCTTGGTATTCCATGCCTGGACTTAGGAAAGTGTGTTTCTTTTGCAGGAAGAAACCAATAGTTTTTTGAAAGCGATTGAAGAAGCCAATAAAAAGATGCAAGCAGCGGAGATCAGCCTGGAGGAGAAAGACCAGAGAATTGGGGAGCTGGACAGGCTGATTGAGCGCATGGAAAAGGTAAGACACAGTCCTGGGTCTGCTGCCCACTTGCCCAAACGACCCTGCTTTCCTTTGCAGGCTTGTCTGAAGATAAGAGAAGTCCTCAACACTGACCCCGTGCTTCGCCTCAATTTGCGATTAAAAAAATTTAAAAAGACAAAGCTGTAAAAATAAAGTATAAGGAAATCCAGCAAAGTTCTGATTTTTTCCCATGGTAACTCTTTTGATGCTTTAAAAAAATTACATGTGAATTTCTTTACAAAAATTAAGAATTCAGCAGCCCTGCTTTGCTGCTGCCCCAGGCATGAACTTAGTTTACCTGTTGAATTGTCAAGCCCTGTTTAGATGTTATTTCAACACCACATCCTTGTTGTTTCCAGAGCATGTGACTCAAGGGTTGACTTTTCCCCCATATGCCAGAAATTTGCAGAAGTGGGGAGGCCCCCATTCTCTGGGATAGGCTGATGGTTGGGAAAGGGAGACCTGGGGAAGGCTGAGGTAATGAAGCCTGTCTAGAGAAAGGAAAGAGCCTGAAAATTAGGCAGGAAGTAGAGAAAAGGGAGGAAGTAGTAGGGGAAAAAAGAGAAGGAAGAGAAAGGAAGGGTGACCTTTAGCAGATGACATCTGACTTCTGGGGAAGGGCCCAGGAGCTTAGAATCTATGACTGGGTTCTGGAAAATGGCTCTCAAGCTGCATATGAGTTTGCAGAGAGCGGTGATCTGCCATGACCGTGTCATTATTAGCACTCCGTGACCCCTGCTATGGAGGCAAGGGAAGGGCAGCATGAACAAAGTCACTGTCTGGGCTTCCTGTGATTCCGAGAAGAGGTCTTCTTATGGTGACTGCAACATAAACCCTTTTACAGTTAGTCCCCTGACAAATTGAAGTGTCTCCAGCATGGAAACACTTCAGTGCTTTGGAGCTTACAGGGCTCACTGGGGACTCCTTTTTAGTTTTTTATTTGGGAGGGGCATGGGCAAACTAAAGAGGTAGTTACAATCTCACTTCTACCTCATGGAAAAACAGAATCTCATCTTTTCTTGAAGAGCAGATGATTGGCCCATTTAAGGCTAACATTAGTATTGATTGAGTTGGGTGGGTGGGGGTGGTAGTGAAGACTGGGCAACAAGGGTACTTTCTGGAACTTGGTTGAGCTTTCTCCCACATTATAATCTCCTTCAACAGCTGAAGATGCTGTTTCACTCAAATGCTGTCTCCAGGGGCAGGTTTTCTTGCACATAAAGAAGCAAGGTGAGCAGGCATCATGATGGAATTGGTTTGAGCATGAAGCCGTCTTACAGAGAGCCTCTACCTGCAGTAGTTAGGAATGTAGTGTTTAGGATCAGACTGACCTAGGGTTTGGCTCTTGCCTCTCTTTCTAGTTGTAGGCAGTTACTTGATTTTTCCAAACCTAGTTTCCTCTTCTGTAAAATGCTGATAATGATACTTTTTTTATTTTTCAGTCTTTTGTGAGAAATAAATGAGAGAAATCCCTGCCAGGTGCTAAGCATAGTTCCTGGGACATAGTAAGGGCTCCATCATTTGAGGCACTGATTTTTTTTTTTTTTTTAGTCAGAGTCTCACTCTCACCCAGGTTAGAGTGCAGTGGCTTGCTCACAGCCACCACAGCCTCGACCTGTTGGGCTCAGGTGATCCTTCCACTTCAGCCTTTCAAGTAGCTGGAACTACAGGCGTATGTCACCACACCCAGCTAATTTTTTGATTTATTGTAGAGATAAGGTCTCACCATGTTGCCCAGGCTGGTTTCAAATCCATGGGCTCAGGCAATCCTCTCACCTCAGCCTCCCAAAGTGCTGGAATTACAGGTGTGAGCTCCTGTGCCCAGCAAGTCACTGATTTTTATTTTGCTGTAAGCTTTATAAACTGCTCCCAGAATCAACTTTTTTTAGGTGGACCCCATTTTATGGCTAATCTTCTTTGTACCCTTGGGATTCAGAAAGTTTCTAGTCTTTCCTCACTGATTTCTCCATGGTGCACTTATGCAAGGCGAATGGGTGAAAGCCAGGGAGGTGGTTTGTCCAGCCCTCCTCCACAGCATTTCGGAAACACAAAATGTTCCCCCAGCGTGTTGGCTTCTTTAGTGATTGGAAATTTATTGTCCTTTCTCTAAATCTTTCTTTTCATTTAGGCTAAAGCAATGCTTTATTTATTTAACTGAGATTAGATAGACCAATTTACACTCTTTCCTTTTCAGGGATAAATAATCTTTGAGAGCAGGAATCTGGCCAAATCTCTGTCTCACACTATGTAAACAGCATGTCCCTAGGCAGGAACTGTGGCAGTGTGTGCATTTTACTCCCCCTTAGTTTAGAATTTTGCTTGAAGACAAACTGTGTACTTTCGAATGGCGTCTCTGCTGTATACCTTAGTTTACTGTTTCTCTTATTGAGTATTTTATTTGAAACAACTTTTTTTCTGATTAGTAAAAATCTTTTAAGGAGCGTTCTCTACCCTCCTGGAGAACAGACAGTAATCTATGCCTTAACCCAGGTGATGGTTTTACAAGTATATACAAACATAAGGAATTATTGTGCATGTCCACTTAAGATTTGTTTTTGTGTTTGGTCACGTTCTACTTTATGACAGCCTTTTTTTGGAGGGAGGCACTCACTGTGAAAAATCCATCCCTGTTATTTCAGGGTTAGCGTAAACTTCCAGCCGATGGCATGCCACATTGGGGCAAAGGGAACATTCTGCCTTGGCCATGCCATAAAAATGTGCATTTGCCGTAGAAATCTAAAAACAACAATAGGCCAGGTGCAGTGGCTGATGTCTGTAATCCCAGCACTTTGGGAGGCCGAGACAGGAGGGTTACTTGAGTCCAGAAGTTCAAGACAAGCCTAGGCAGCATAGTGAGACCTTGTTGCTGTAAAAAAATAAAAAAATTAGCCGGCTTGGTGGTATGTGCCTGTAGTCCCAGCTACTTAAGAGGGCTGAGGTGGTAGGAATTCCAGAACCCGGAATGCTGAAGCTGTGGTGAGCCATGATCATGCCACTACACTCCAGCCTGGGCATCAGAGTGAGAACCCAATAAAAAAAACCCCCAA
This sequence comes from Tarsius wallacei, assembly GCA_963574415.1. Classification (NCBI taxonomy): domain Eukaryota; kingdom Metazoa; phylum Chordata; class Mammalia; order Primates; family Tarsiidae; genus Tarsius; species Tarsius wallacei. The sequence continues at coordinate 37,579 of CAUYQG010200598.1, read as the reverse complement.
AGCAATAACAAAACCCCATCTGTCTACTTTTATTATTCTAAATATGTCAGTGATTAGGTGCTCTTCCTGGCCATGATGGAATGCTCTCCCACCCCTTTGGCCTAACCTTGCTGTTATCACTGCTTACCGCTTCAGAAGTTGTGGGAGTTAAATTTTCAAACATTTGCTTTTAATAATTTGGCAGAAAAGAGGTTTGGAATCTATATAACTAGTAAGAATTTGTTGGGTAGACATAAAGATGAGGTACATTAGTTCTCAGAGAAGACCCGAAAGTATAATAATTATTTTATATTATTATGTTAATAATAATCCCAGTTAGTGAGCAGGATTTGATAAACTTCCATTTTAAGGGAATTTATTCCACTGACATCTGTAATGTATTTCTAGTGCAGTTTCAGTTATGATAGGCGCCATTGTTTTATTCACATTTTTCTACTTTGTCCAAAGGAATAACTCAAGACTGTTACTTTTTTTGAAAATTCCAAGTTTACACATATATAGCAAAATGTACAAAGTGCACAGCTTAATGCATGTATGTTTCCTCTTGTTACTGTAACAAATTACCACAAAGTAAGTGGCTTAACACAGTACAGATTTGTTAAATTTTACATTTCTAGAGGTCAGAAGTCCTAAAAATCCAGGTGTTGATAGGGCTGGATTCCTTTTGGAAGCTTTAGAAGAGAATGCATTTTCCTGCTTTCTCTAACTTCTGTATTCCTGGGCTTGTGACCTCTTCTTCCTGCCTCAGAGCCAGCTGTGGAGCGTCTTCCAATCTCTCTCCCTCTGATTCTGACCCTACTGCCTCTTCCTGATAAGGACCTAACTGGATAACCCGGGATCATCTCTTGATTTTATCTCATTCACAATTGCTGACGTGAATTTACATCATTCCAAATTCTGTTCCTGGTTGCTGCTGGTGTGAATTTACATCTTTACAAATTCTATTTCTGAATGCTGCAACGTTATCATATGTATGTGTTATTATATTTTGCTTCAAAATGAATAGTGAGGTAAGGAGAGAGAAAGTTAATTGAGATTGTTATCTGATATTGACTGTGCAATGTTGTTATTAATTTACGTAGTTGGTAAAAATTGCAAGTTGGTTATTATTTTGTTGTGATTACTGTTGTATACTTGTATTTTGATATTTCAGGACTTTCATACTTCAAAGTTAAAAATAAATTACCATAATTATGGAAAATGAAGAAATAAATGCTGATAAGATTTCTGAGATTGAAGGTGAATCCAGTGAACTTATTAGTGATAGTGAGACAGATAGTGATATAATGATGCGATATAAACAAAGACACATATATATATGTATATATATATATATATATTCTGTTTATAGCCTGAATAAAAATACGAAGGATGGAATGCTAGTCAGAGTGGTATTTATGGCAAATACTGGATATTTCTGCAACTTTCGGCTGTATTGTGAAAAAGGTGACAATTTAGAAAAGACCATTTCATTTGTGCTTAATTACAGAAGTTTGCGGCAACCAGCTTTAGATTTTTTAAAAATTTCACGTGCTCTATTAGGAAAGTGCAAAATTTGCCAATTGTGAATGTGTTAAGATCCTTAATCACATCTGCAAAGTTCCTTTTCCATGTAAGATAACATACAGGTTTTAGGGATTAGGACGCGGACATCTTTGAGGCGGGGGATTATTCTGACTATCATAACACTTTATTACAAGTGAACACATCTATGTAAACACCATCCAGGTTAGTATACAGAATATTACCAGAATCCCAGAGTCTCTTTTCTTGATGATTCAGAATAAAGAATTTTGCATTATCACTAGCCACCAATTTAGCAAGCTATCAATTTATCATTATTTAGAAATATAAATTTTCTCAAAATATCTGAGCCTGGGCTGATGGAATGCTTTTTAAAAATAAATATTGAAGAAAAAAAAAATCTTGAATGATTTTATCTGGGATATTTGTCTCTGATTCATAAATACATCTATAAATACACAACAACAGATTTGGCACTTTTGAGTCTTGTTTGGACTCTGTAAAACCCAGGGGTGTTATATAGACATGGACTTTCTAGTGGTGGAATTGCTTGGTGGACATTCTTTGTCCAATTCGGGGGTCCATTGATGAAAACATCAGTTCTTGTTTGTCTTAGGAACGCCATCAACTTCAGCTCCAGCTCCTAGAGCATGAAACAGAAATGTCTGGGGAGATAGCTGATTTTGACAAGGAAAGGTAAGATGTTATGTCCTTTGTTTTATCATGGGTTTAGATGGTAGACACACTGTGCTTCTGTAGGCTTATTTGACCCTTGCATTTTTACTTATGTGATCATCACTTGTTAGGCACTCAAACATGTAACATAGGGTTGAGAACTTCCAATATGGAGCAGATTTCTTTACAAGCTTCCAGTCATATCTTACAGCCCATGACTGGTTGTTAGTGGAGTGGAATACATCAAAGACTATTGCAAGTGCAAAAGTTCAGTCTATTAATGTCCTCCATCACCTTGAACTCCACAGGATGCATCTTGTTGATGAGAAAAGTCGTCAACTGTGACTAGTACCATTTGCCCTGAAAACTAATATTTAAATGCCTTTCTTTGTTTCCAAGTTTTGCTTAGTAAAACCTTGTGTTGTGCTCTGGCTATGAGTGTATAAAGCCCTGCAGGAAAACATGGGAGTGGTGGTATAACATCTTTTCTAGAAAGCAAAAGGCAGAGAGGCCATGCATGGCTCTCTAGAGAAGGAAAACAAAACTGGGATGATTTGAGTGTCTTGGGCAAGTTACTTAACCTCCCTGATGGTCTTGCTTCTCTGTAACATGGAAATTCTTTTTTTTAAAGGGGGGGAGGGTTATGATGATAATAACAGTGCCCATCCTATTGAGTTATTACTGTAAGGAAACTGTTGGGCGTGCTGCCTGCCACATAGGATGTGCTGAAAAAATACCTGTTTTGCTTCCTCATTTGCAACTCATTTGCAAGAGTTTTGGGGTCATAGAAGGCTTTACTAGGTTTTTAAAAAATTTTTTTTATTTTAAAGATATGGGGTACAATTCAGGATTAAGTATACAAGTGGTCATTGTACAGGTAAAGTTTGGGCCTCTGCCTCCTTTGGTCCCCAGTTTGCCTGGTTTGAGATCAGGTGCTCTTATTAATGTTTGTGCCGTGTCTCTCCCCCAACCCCCAGCAGTTTCTGGTTGCTGCCAATCCCTTTCTTATAGTATTATGGTAAATGTTCAGGGTCCGCTTTTGAGTGCGAACATGTCACTAGTCTTTAACATAGTGCTAATGCAGAGATGGGAAGTGGGAAACAGACCATCATATCCTTCCTCCACTGCCTCACTCCTGTGATGCCAAAGAACTGAGAGTCCATCTGCCAGTTCCTTTTGATTCCATTGAACTAAGCAAAGTCGGAGAATAATTTGTACTGTTTTAAAACAGATGTATGAAATGTTTTGTGATGTGACCTGCTGTATTTTGATGCAGAAGAGATCTTCAACTTGTTCTCCATTTGCCCAAAATAAATGATGTGTAGAACAACTATGATTCCAGACTTTCCAGGGCTCTGCCATTAATTTCAGATATTTTCTGAAATAAATCTTGAAAAAAATAAAAGTAAATCTTGAATGATTTTATCTAGGATATTTGTCTCTGATTCATAAACACACATATAAATACACAACTCCTCTGTTCTCCTAATCAAGGTGATTTACTATATGTTGCAATATTTTATTAACCCCCAAACAGAAAACTTCTCTTATCTCTAAGTGGTTAAAAAAAAAAGGCAGACAAAAAAAACTTCCTCCATCCCTGGAAAGTAACTATCCTTAAATAGGATAAAACTTGCAAATGGGAACTTAAGAAAGATACTCCTTCTCAGGTGGGTGGTTGGTTTGTGGTTAATCACCCATGATACACACAAAGTAAGAAGAGTGCATCGTGGGATTTCATTTATTGTTCTTGGCAATGTTCTTGAAAGTTGTGGCTTTTGTGCTGGTGTTGCTGCCTTGGCTTAGGACTTATTTGCTTTTCTCTTCTATTTGTGCTAGGTATCGGCAGCTGGAGGAGGCATCAGCCAGCCTCCGTGAACGCATCAGACACCTCGATGACATGGTACACTGCCAGCAGAAGAAAGTCAAGCAGATGGTTGAGGAGGTAAGCACTTGTAAAAGGCCCAGGGCCCAGGATTGCTTCCTGTGATGGGGAAGCATCAGCCTCAGAACAGATCCAGTGTACTTCTCAGCTCCCTCTGACTCACAGGCGAACTTGCCCGGGCCACTGCCATCTTGGCCCAGGGCAGGATTTCCTCACCTGCCCCTCATGGACTGATGATGACCCTTCTAAAAGAGGGATTTCTCCAGATCAAAGGGTCGCAGTTAAGAAAGCTGGGAAATGCAGTTCATAAACTCACCCACTTTCTAAGAACAGAGGTAGCCTCTGTGGGTGCCCACAGCTCAGGGGACAGAAGGGTATGATGAGAAGGTTGACTTTAGCTCGAGTCCCTGCATGCCTCCCATACTTGCCCTGCTCACTCTCCTGGCTACTACTCTTTTCCTTTCTCCTTTTCTGGGTGTGTCTTCTCGTCTGTCTCTTTCATTCCCTTTCCTTGTCTATTGCTCTCTCTTTTTTTCTCCCTTCCTCATTCTCTTCTCCAACCCCTGTTTCTTCTTCATCCTTTCTCTTTTCTGCCATTCTTTCTGTTCTTAACTGTCTATGTAGCAGAAAACCAAGTCAGAGATTTACTATACTGGGCATAGTTTACTATTCTGTTTTTTTCTAAGTGAGAAAAACAAAGCAGGTAAGTTGAACATTTTTATTTCTCTAAAAGGAAAACCAATTCTTTAAACTTGAGCCAGTGTAATCTGCCTGTCTTTTCTTGTGGTGAGGCTAGGTAGAAGAAAGTCCATGCTGTGGTCAAGCTCATCACATATTATTATAGTATTTTTCTTGCTCAATTAAGAGATCTGATAGGAAAAGGAACAGTTAGTACTAACAGGGTTATAAGAAGTCTCTTGGGTCTGGTTCTCTCACTTGCAAAGAAGAGGCTTCAATTTAATTAAACATTTGGTTGCAGTATAAGACTGTAAAAACATTTTCCTTACATTAAGCACTACTCTACAATTGTGTTTCATTAATTAATTATTGAAATTAAAAGTATATTTAATTCTAATAATTCATGTGCCTGACAGACAAGCAGAAGATCAAATATATATCTATTAACCCATAAAATGTTGGAGACGTTACTGTGGTGAGGTTAAGGGCAGGGAATTGTGAGGATGGGGAGGAACATCTCTTTTTTTAGGATAAACTACACATTAGATAAAATCTTGTCTTCACACGAGAAGTCCAGTTATAATGTGTTGACTCATGTATGTCTTATACTGGTTCACACACAAATTTCTGGGGAGCAGTGGAATAGCAGGGACTCAGAGGAAGAAGCCATGCTCGCATCTTCACAGTTCCTTTGTGTACCCAGGCGAGGGCACTGCCCATGACAATGAAGGGGAGGGAGATCCTGCCCTGTCAACACTTGGTAGATGTCAACATTAGATAGAGAGCGTTTTCCAAGGAAAAGCATCACTTTGCCACAGTTTGCATCTCAGTGAACCTAGGCTGTTGGAGTATGGTTTTTCTGCTTCTGAATTTCACACACACGGAATCTGAGGCAATGGAATCCCTTATTTTCCCCCACATGACTCCTTAACTGTGGACACTACATTTCTCCCACCTCACCACAGGGGGGTGTCTGTGTTGTTCCTGTATCTAATATTAGAGAACCATTGAACAAAACCTCATACTGGTTGGCTTTGATTCAATTAAACCCTTATCTGCAAGTTCAAACTGGTACCAAAATTGGAGACACTTTTTAAAAAAAGACATTTTCAAAGAAGTTTAGGATTTTCTATTGTCTAACCTACTTCTAGGATTTAACAAACATACCAATCTGAAGGGTGTGGGGAAAGAAACACACACACACACACACACACACACAAACACACACACATACACACACATAGAAATAGGGTTGCATACAGATCACTTTGCATGCCTTACTTGTTTATCTGTGATTTCATAATGCCCAAATAATTTTCTCCAAGCCCTGATATTGTGGTTTGGAAGGCCCAGTCATTGGAATGAAATGACAGGCTAAAACTTAGGATGCCTCCTCAGAGTTAGCACCACCTGTGGGCTGGCTGGGTTTCAACAGAGAATAGAAAAAAGAGAGAGACAGATACATTTTTTACTCTTAATTTAAATTATCTAAATCAGGTTGTAAAAATTATTGTGTATGTCCCAGTATACCACATTAACTTGTTAAGAAAAATATGACTTAAAATCTTAATTGTTACAGCCATTTATGTGAGTACTTTTTTTTTTAAGTTAGAAACATGGAAAAGGGACATTGACAAATGAGCACATTCAGAAGAGAAGAGCCAGGTTGGAAAGGAGTTGAGAACACTAGGAATTCAGGGAATGGTTGAAGAGATTGAGGAAGACATGGCCAAGGAGAGACGGGAGAGCTGAACTCACGTCTTAGAAAACTATCATGAAGAGGGAATATATTTTTGTTTTATATTGTGATGCAAGGCCAGGCCAGAACCACTGGGTGGCACTTTCAAAAAGGCAAATTGCAGCTCTTCATTCAAAATAAAAATGTTTCTAATACGGGCTGTCCCGAGAAGGCATTTAGCTCTTTATCACGGTACATTCCTTATGAAGTAAGAAACTGATTTGGAAGATCTCTAGTGTTCCTCCAAAATTCCATGTTCTGTAATCTGAAAGATGATGTGGAAGGAATCTGGTGACTTTGGTAAGGGTTCCTTACATAAAGAATTCTCTATTGTTTCTTATGCTGTGCTTGTTATAATGATCTCAGCATTATTACTTTATATCATGAGCAGAATCAGCAAAGTCATAACTACATCACTTCAGATCACTTGGGCCAAATTTTGAAAAATCCATACTACTGAACTGGTCACTTATGGAATCTTGAACTCTGACTTTAGAGGAGAAGTAGATTTGTATCTGGAAACTCCAGCTACCTAGGCATAGAGGCAGCCTTTAAATGTAGCTGATGTTAGGATCAACTTTCCTCCCCTCAAATGAAGTCTGGAAGCTCATCGGCATCATTTGGTTATAATGTCTGTGAAGAAACTTAGTTTATTAAAATGATGGGCTTCTTTTTTCAGCTCAAAAGGTCCAGGTATTACTACTGAGGTTCCTGGAATCCTTAAACGTTAAGCAATATATTTCTTCCCATTTCAGTAAATTATCATTTGGTTATAATAATAATAAATGGAATAAAAAATAACTGGCCCAAGTTTTATTGTCCTTAGCTCAGTAATGATTTGCATTGTGTGAGGCAGTAGGGACTTGTGTTAGGTAGGAATGGCTCATCATTGGTGGGGGGAGGGGCTTTTGAAATGAAAGATTAGTATAGTAAGTTCCTTACGTACGTCTTCTGTTCCAAGAGTGCACTCGTAGGTCCAATTTGTTCTCAAGTCCAACAAAGTTAACCTAGGTACTCAACTAGCACAATCGCCTATATAGTACTGTACTCTAGTGGGTTTATATTTTCACACAAATAATACATAAAAACAAGCACAAAAATAAAATATTTTAGATCGTACAGTACAACACATGACAATGTGTGCCAGACACTTGAATTAACTTACGTGAATGGACATGCTAGCAATATGCTAGCATCTTCGAAACCTAGCAACTTGAACATTCATATGTAGGGGATTTACTGTATATATCTTATGGGGTCAAATTCATCTAAAAAAGACAGCTCAAAATGTCTTCTGTGAAATGTGGGACCAAATACCCTACTAGGCTAGGTCTTTCCAAAGAATTAGGTCTCCTTTTGTCACGGACGTCAGGGATTGGGTATCTCCCTCCTATCACTAGTTCTTCCAGCTGGTTCTGGCTCTGATAAAAAACAAAACCAAAAAAGCCCCACATGTACCCCTTTTAGACTTTTAAGGGTTTGCCAGAAAATATAGAGAAATACCAAACTGAAAAAAAAATAGCACTCAAGGGGATATTCATTCATTCATTCATTCATCCATTTATCAGATATCCACCAGCACTTGCTTTGTGCCGGGACTGGGGTACACAGTGGGAGCCATGCAGACAAGGGTCCACTGTCCTGGATCTTATCCTCTGGTGTTATCAAAATTCCAAGGTCATCCTTGCCTTTGGGCATTATTCTTCTGATGAAAAAGCCTTATTGGGATTGGTCCTTGGTCTTGCATCAGGCTGCATTCTTGAGATTGCCAGGAAAGGCACTGGGAGAGCCAGAAGGAGTAGGAAGCAGAGGAGGATGCTGAGGCCAGAGCAGTGACCCTCACTCACACATCTTTTAGTGTGACTTCTTCAGGTCACAGGGTCAATCATGCATCTTTACCTGCTCTCACCAGTCTACTCTGGCCTAGTCTGCTGCCAGTCAAAGCAGCTCTCCTGCCAAGGGGAAAATGATCTGGAGGAAAAAACAAATTCTTATTTTCCTGCCAAAAGGGTGGACTTTATTTCTTCCCAATGGGCAGTGATATTGTTCAGCTGAATAAGTAGTACTTTAGTAAGAGTTATTTACTGTTTTCCAGTGCAACTATTAGGCGTTCTTTCTTTTTATCGTGTCTTTCTTTGGATTTCCCATTGCCATTTGTGATATGGAAAATGTCTCTTCTTTCAAAAAGTGCCTGTAGGGAGTTTCTCTTCAACTGCAGAGAAGGCATTATTTCTCTAGGTTTCTGTTGTCAAAAGCGGTTGCCCTCCACCCCGTTTGCTATAATTTAGATGTTTAATAAGTGCAAAGGTGCAATGAATTGATTTTCTCATTAGTGCTTCTCCACCCAGGCTGCACATTAGAATCACCTGGGGAGCTTTAAAAAAAATGTCTGAACCTGGCAAATGAAAGTACAGGCAGATTTGGGGACTGGTGATTTTTGTTTGTATTTTATCTCCACAAGGGATTTCTATAAGCAGCCAGGATAGGGAATCGATGCCCTGGATTCTCAGCACAGTGACCTGGCTCTCCCTGTTGGGTTTCCTGTTGTTGACACATTTGGCCAACCTCCTTTGGAAACTTCTATACCTGACACGGGAAGCAAGGATGACCAGTCAGTCACCAGGGACCAGGAGCACCAAAGTGAGAATGTGGGTCCAAGTCTATAACTGCCGGGCCCTGCTAGGGGACCTTCACTTCTTGCCAGCCCCTGGTCCTGGGAGGATTTTGTGACAGCTCACTTCTTATAACTGTGCTGGCTTGGTGGTATTTAGATAATACAAACTTCCCAGAGGCTATCGAGATCTTTCTAGAGAGAAGAGGTAGCTAAGGAGGGATAAGGTACACTTGTTAAACAAGTGTTAATGGAGACTTAAAGACAGAATCCAATCTGCCTAAGTCCTTGTAAGCAGGGACCCTGCCACTAACAAAGAGACTGAAAGCGGTTCTCATGGATCCTCTTTCCACTGTGCGTGTATCTGCCCTCACTCTGGTCTAAATTACCCACTTTTGTCTAAACAGAAGGCCTTATACTTGGCCATACTGTTCCCCTTTAGAAAGAGAAAAACAAAATACTTTTGTGAAATAATAGTATTTACAATGACCACTTTTCAAGTGCAAGACAAAGCAGGGTATTTTTGCAATTCCTAAGGAATGGTTTTGAAAGTATTGAATGATCATCTCTAAGATGTTTTTGGAGTGCTGCTATCATCGTAATGCAACAGTTCCTTGAGGGAAACAAACTGGATTAGGGAGACTAGATGAGTAATTCTTAAAAGAGTTGAGATTTTGCGTTTCTGTCTCTTTAGCCAGTTGGCAAAGCAGGGCTTCCTGTCTCTTTTCAAGGCTCCCAGGCCCTAAATCTATACGCAGCCCCTGCAGTTAGCCTTATTAACATACAATGAAAGGTGGCCTAGAAAAATAGTAGGGAGCATAGACTTTAGAATCTGACAGGCCTGCAACTACTCATTGTGGGACCTTTGAGAAGTTATTCATTTTCTTGTCTATGAAATGAGGTTAATAATAGTATCTACCTGAGGGAGTTTTTGTAAAAGTTAAATGAGATGATGTATATAAAACATTTACCGTGTTAACTGGAACACAAGAAATACTCAGTAAATGCCAGTGGCAATTATTATCACTACCAATGAATGGGTTCCTTCTGTGTATACCTAAAGTAAAGTGAATTGGAAGCAAAAGTAGCTGGGTTGATGTCCTGATCAATATACCGGACTGTACTTCATCCTTCCCTTTGGGAGGCTTGTGGGCCAAATCAGATCTTTGGGTATGCTTCTCTCTTTTCTGTGCTCTGTGCTGCTTTCTAGCTTGGTCATCAATCTCTTGAGTAGCATATTTATACACAAAGCAATTTAAAAATATAAAATTCTCTCCATCCCAAGAATCTTCCATTTTAAATGATTTAGCCATTTGCTGGCACACAATTTATTTTAAAACTTTTGTGTGGTATGCTGAAATGTGCAGCCCACAAAAGTACACTTTTGCCAAATGCCCTGTATTTGGAGGGTTCTGGGTGCTTCCTCTTACTGAAATTAGCCAAATGGGGGTAGGGGAAAGGAGCCGTAGCACTGAGCCCACAACCCTAATCCGCTCAATTGAACTGTCTCCAGATTATGTCGCACGAGCTCTTCTCCAGATTTAGTCTCCGGCTCTTTGGAAGATGATAAATTGGTAGCCTGCTCTGGGTTGGAAGCCATTCCTTTTATTGTTCGTGATTTGAAGAACATGTGTACACTCTCTGCTGGTAGGAGGTGGTATTTATCTGTGATGAGCCGATGAACAAAACAGGAATGACTTTCTATTGAAAGGAAAATGTGACTATGTGGGACTCTCGTTTGTGAAAACACCTCCATACTGTCACCTCAACTTATACGGACTCAGACTGCAGAGTCAAGAGAATTCAAAGATCCACAGAGGATTTTTAGAAACCTGGGTTCCTAGACATCAAAGAAGGAACCACAATGAAAAAGATGACTGAAAAATCATTCAGAAAGTACCAGGTCGAGGCTGGCCTAAGATCTTGGAAGATGAAGCCTTACTTATGGAAAAACTGCCAAGGATATTTGCTTAGGAGATGAGAAGAGAACTTGAAGCATGTCAGTGCTCTGGAAAGGAAGTTCTCCCACCAATAACACCCCACAAAGCACAGAAGCAGCCAAGTGTCTATGTAGTGTGATTCTGTTTGTATATGGCTGTGGCACTGAGAGTGTCCTTTTTGAATGGATAGCACCACTAGTCATCTTAGCACTCTTCTAAGAAATGTTTGGTTTGCTTCTCTCACCGTGGGCATTTTGCCTGAGCTAGACAGTTCAACTTCATGAAAAGAAGTATGTTTGATAAAGAGAAATCTATTTGGCTAAAACATATTGAAGTGAGATGTACTTTATGTGTGCTTTATTTTTATAGAGGTCTTTTGTGAGACAGCCACAGGTGCTGGTGTTTCATAAGAACATTACAGTGTTGCTGAGAACTAGAGTGGTAGCAGCAATAATAGGAACGGGTGGCATTAGCCTGTGTAAACTGGTAGAGGGGGCCAAGGGAGTGACTTCAATCTGAGACCCAGTGTCCCTCAGACGTTGGTTAGTTCTCCACTCTTTCATTGGCAGAGTAAGTATGTAGATGCTTTCTTGTCAATATTTGCCTTTAGATGCTTCTACCCAGTAGGGAGTGGATGGGAAAGGAAGCAGGTAAGTAATTTTCCACATTAGTAATTAACTGTTAATGTAGTTAACCTGTGCATGATGCTGTGTTTAAACGTAGACCCCCCCAGATACTCTGCTGGCTGTTCAGAGTTTTGCTAGGGAGGTGGAGGCAGAATCACTTACCTAGATGTTAGCATAGCATAGTGACCTACACAGTTTTTTAGAGATACCTTTACTGCGCTGATGTTTTTCTAAGTCTCTGGTGGGAAAGACATCGGCATTTTTTCTAGTGGCATAGATTTATTACCCAGTTTCACAAAATGAAATCATGTGAGTTAAGGGAATGCCATGACCTTTAGAGAAAGTGGGTCACCCATGTGAGTCTCTCTCCCAGGGTGGTGTGCTCGCCCCAGCTCTTGAATTTTTTCTTTCTTTTGGTCTATGGACAGTACCTGGAGGTCAGGCAGGCCTAATTTTGTAGAGTCCATAGTGTGAGAGGTGCCTAGAGTGTCTGCATGACTCTGAGAGTGCTTCCTAACTGTGATGCTCTGGATGCTTCCTGTACCTGGCCCTGTCCCTGGCCCTGGGTCCTTGGCTAGTTGGTGATCTCCTTAGATGTGGGTCCCTTGCTTCACAGGACCTATCTCAACCTGCTTTTCTCTGTGCTTTGCCGGTGTTCCTCAATTCACCTCTTTCCTGCATGGACTGTGATGTGGTGTGAACAGACTTACTGCCTGTCAAACCTGAGCTATGAGCTCAAATTTTGCCCTGCTGCCCCACCCACAACATCTTCATCCTCCCTCCTTCTCCCCCTCTTAATGGACCTTTACACCTTGGGCTCCAGGGCTACAACCCTGTCTCATGGCCACTCATGCCACCACCCAAAGGAGGTGCTACTCAAAAGTTTGAGGCAGGATGTATTTATAGTAAATGACAATGTTATAGTTTCAAATTCTAGGATTTATTGTGGTATTATTTACTTACTTATTTTAAAATCTTATGTACTTTATCTAAAATACAAAGTTTTTAGAAGGTATCAGAAAGAACATGATTGTACCAGTCTTTTTCTCAATATGTATTATATAGGAAGAACTGTTTAATTTTATGGTCTTTTCAAGGGAGAAAGTCTTTTCTTTGGAAATGTCTTTATACCTACATTCTCTTTAGTGAAATTGTTCTAGTTGACTTTGAACTGTTTCTCAGAGACCTGGACTCCCAATTTCTGCCCATAGAAAGTTTGTGGGGCTAAGTAGTTGATGTTCCAATCATTAGCAGTTACTGAATGCTTCTCTCATGTCAAGGCTATGCATATGGACCTCACATTCCCATGACACTTATCTCTGGGAGGTATTACTTACCCAATTTTTAAAGCATAGGAAATTGAGGCTTAGAGATTTAAAACATAAGTAGCTGGCAGTCTCTCAGCAAATAATAATGGTGCTGGGTGGCACACCCAGATCTTTGACTCCTAAGCCAGCCTTTGTTCTTTTCTTCTTGGTTTTTGTTTGTTTTTAACTTCGGAAAAAATTTTTAGATTGTAGAAAATCGTAGAGAATGATAAAGAAAAGAATCCATGTACTGTCCTCTAAAATTAGCAAATGTTAACATTTTGGTATATTGGTTTCTGATTTAATTAATATAAGACAACATTACAGATAAAGAAGTTCTCTTTTTACTCCTTCCCAGTTCTGTTCCTCTTTCTTCTTTCAACCTTCCATCTTCTTCAGAGGCAGTTTGGTCTCCATCCAGGCCATGTTTTGATGTTTTGGCTACATATCTATGTATCTATTATTAGTATATAGCTTAGTGTATGTATTTAGACATTTATCTAAATTTTAATTTATAATATAGAAAATAAATTTTATTGTACATGTTTTGCAACTTACTTTTTCCCAGTTTTGTCTTTGATATTATTACAAATAGATCTAAATTATTCATTTCAATGGCTGTCCATTATATTTTTATTTAAATATATTGTACCATATTTATCCTATTAATAGACATTTTCATCCTTTTTACAAACAATGCCAAACACATCTCCATGCTGCCCTACCTAGGAAATCTGCTTAGAGGAGGAAATATACTTAGAGTTGCAGGGTTTGCACAATTTCATCTTTGCTGGATATTGCCGAATCGCTTTCCAAAGTGTCATACACTTCCACCAGTGATGTGGGAGAGGGCAGATTTTTTCCAAATGCTCACCACCACTCAGCACTGTGTGAACCATCATTTTGGCTAGTTATGAAATAGCATCTTATCATTTTAATTTTAATTTGCGTCAGCCTGATTATTACTCATTACAGGTTGTGAGATTGAAAAACTTTACTTGAGCATATTGGCCATTCAAGTTTTCTCCTTTATGAGTAGGTTGTTCATATATCATTTATTCATTTTTATATTAGGTTATTTATCTTTTTCCTGCTGTTTTGTAGGAACTCTACATATTGTCAATATTCATTATTTGTCAAAAAAATATTTGGGTGCCATTATCTTCTTCTAATGAATGGTTTTTGTGGTATCTTTTGGAATATACAAGTTTTTAGTGTTGGTAGAGTTAAACTTAATCTTTTTGTCTGTGTTGTGTGTCTTGTTTGTCATAAAGATATTTTCTGTAATAGTTTTGTTGTTTATCCTTAGGTCTTTAATTACAACTCGCATGTTCCTCCTGTCTGTTCCCTTCCTTTCTTTTTTTCTGTAACACTTATGCCTTCTAATATATCATGCACTTTACTTATCTGTTTTGTTTATTTATTTTGTCTGTTGTCTGTTTCCCTCCACTAAAGTGTAAGCTCCATGAGGGCAGGGACTGTTTTGTTCATGGTTGTATCCCTAATATCCAGAACAGTCACTGGCATATAGTAGGTGCTCAATAAATATTTGTTGGAGAAATAAAGAATAGTCTATGTGGAATTTATTTTTTGTGTATTTCAAATGACTAGGCTTCCTTTTTTTTTTCTCATGGAAATCTTGTTTCTTTAACAGCATTGAACATTGCCTTATTGATTTTTTTCATGTCACCTTTGTCAACCTGGAGTTTTTTTTTCTCCTGCACCATTGTCTTTGAATATTCCTGTCATTTTGCCCCTTGGTTAAAGACTTCAGGAAATCCAGTACTTGGGCTTAGGAGTGAGAATGGGGATGAAGAAGAGCCAGGTACAACGGCTAGAAAGTTCTTCTTTGATGAGACAGTCAGTAAACAAATAAGAAGTGCCTCTTATGACCAAGTGAAAAACAGGTGTGAGTTTCTGCTCTCAAAGGACTTCCTGGCTGACATTTAAACTCTTTAGAACTTGAGGCAGAATGTGACAAGTGGTAGGCATAGTTATGAACTCTGTGTGCTGGGAACACAGAAGCTGGAGCACATAGTGGCTAAATTCTTAAGCTTTGAGTAAATGAAATCTGGTTTTGTGTCCTGCCTCTGCCCCTGACTAGGCTTTGAATCTTGAGCAAATGACTTATCCTCTCCAATAATATGGGAATGATCATAACAGTAACTCCTCCAGAGATGGTTGTTGTAAGGATTGACTGATATAAGGCATGCTAAGTGCTCAACACTGCGCCTACAACTGTAAACGAATTCCAGTGTGGGTAGAGAGTCTTTAGGGAGGAGGTACTGCTTGACCAGGCCTTACAGGATGGGTTGGATTTTTCTAGGCATTGTTTAAATGGGTGGACGTACCAGACAATATATAGAATAAATACAAACAAAAACATGGAGACCAGAAAGTATAGGGTGAGTTCATGGAGCATTAATGTGGTTTGGATTGTGGTTCAGAAATGAAGAGGCTGGAAATGTGAGTTGAGACCAGCTGTGGTGGGTTATCAGCCACCAAGCCAAGAAAAATGTCCTTTATGATTCTGCTTATAATCCTCCAATGGCTCCCCAGTGCCCAATCAGATCTGAGCTCAGAGTGGTGCCTCTGGGGAAATGGATGGGGCGAATGGCTGGAAGGTTCCAAGAAGAGCCCTGGCTAGTGCTAGAGAGAGTTCAAATTCCAGTAACTTGCGCTGTTTTTAAAATACTATTTTTTGGCACCAGCTTTGTGCCAGGCGTGGTCTAGATTCTTCCATATATACAGAAGATGCCAAAAAAAAAAAAATTGTATACACATTTTAAGAAAGGAAAAAACTATATTAAAATTGTAATACTCAATATATATTGATAACAAAAGATGAATACAAGTCTCGTTTGACTCCTGCAATTGCAAGAGGAGCTCAAAGTGATTACCATCAGCGTCCAGACACTTCGGAAAAGTACTTTGAAAAGTAATACATAGATAATATCTCATAAATGTGTATACCTTTTTTTTGGCTAACTGGGATTTATTACATCATTGTGAGACAGCTTTCTCCCTGTAATCCTGTTCTGGATATGGGGTTTTGTCTCTGAAATAGCATTCATTGAATAAAGTACAGGGATAAATACACTGCTTTCTCACTTCATTCCACTTGCCCCTTCTAATGTCATGGAGGAATACAGAACAGCCTAAAGAATCAGGACCCCAGCAGATCCTTTGTGAAAGAAGATATCAGTCCGGGCGTGGTGGTTCAAGCCTATAATCCTAGCACATTGTGGGGCCAAGATGAGAGAATTGCCTGAGCCCAGGAGTTCGAGACCAACCTGGGCAACATGGTGAGACCTCGCCTCTACAATAAATAAATAAATAAATAAGCCGGGTGTGGTAGTGCGTGCCTGTAATTCCGGCTACTTGAAAGATTGAGGTGGAAGGATTGCCTGAGCACAGCAGGTCAAGGCTGCAGTGGCCGTGAGCATGTCACTGCACTCCAGCCTGGGTGACAGAGTGAGACTCCAACTCAAAAAAAAAAAAAAAAGAATGAAAGAAGATGTCAGATGCCAACATTCTTCCCAGCCCTAGATGCCTAATTTCTGGGGCAGCATTGCAACCGATAGGTTGTTGTCTCAGGGAGGATGGAAGCAAATAAACCTCTGAAGAACAGTGTGGTGTGAATCAAGAACCCTGGCCTTGGCCCCAGAGAGACTTATTTGGGTCTTGATCTCAGCCCCACCAGCATCTAGATGATTGAGGAAGTGAACAGATGATGAATGCCTTGGAACCTCAGTTTCCTCGTTAAGTGGGGATAATCACATGGGATTGTTCCTGAGAACCACGAGCTAGCTCAGCAGAGTTCCTGGTACCCTGCACATCCCTCTCTTCTTCCTCAGTGAATGTACACAGATGGGGAGGCCAATTTAATCATCCTTCTCTGACACTTTTACAGCCAAGTCATTTTTAGATGCCCAGGAGAATCTAGATGCACTGCTCCTCTCCTTAAAGAGAAGTTGGGCTATCTTTAATATAAGATAGAAATCAAACCAAATTAGATTATTTTACCTCACAAGCCAGTTTCGACTGATCCTTCTGAATGGTGTGGTTCTATTATTATATATTGCTTCAAACTTAATAGAAAAAAATTGATTAAAATATGTGCCATGTTCATATCTAGCCTGGCTGAATGCCACAAGACACATTAATTGAAAATGAATTTCCACAAACCCAATCAAGCATCATGAAGATGAAAAATGTACCTTTTCCCCTCCATTCCTTCATTGATTTTTCATTTTCCCCACTCAGAGCTTCATTTAGCAATTTTTCAGTTTTGTCTTGTTGTGGCCTTAATTCATTCCCCTCCCTCCCCCTGAAATGAGATAATGTACCATTTCCCTTGTCCTTATTAAACTGTTCTTTCATGCTGCATTAGTGCAGGGCACATTCTGATCTTGTCATATTTCTCTATGCATGATTTTTTCTTATTAAAAAGAGGCTAAGCTTTATTATTTTTATTCTTGTATTTTGTGGTAACTTTTATCAAGGAGAATGCACTTAAAAATACAATAACTATGAAATTGCAGTGTTACAAGGCTTCCAAAATAGAATTAAGGGAGGCTGTAGCAAAAATAAAAAGTCTTCTCTGAGGAAGAGTGTAAAATATCAATTATTCTCATTTTTCACTGGGGAGGTATTTGGGGATCAAACATAATTCCTCTTTTGTTGAGGGAAATGGAAACAACAGTTTGCCAGATTACAGCAGGATCAGGAGGTTGAGTTAAAGACAAGGCCCTGTCAGGGCAAGAGGAAGCAAAGGGAGAAACAGCTGAAGCCTGATTGAGCTCCAGAAGGTTCTTGCCTGACCTTTTCATCCCTGCCCCTGCAATTCACTGATTCACTAGATTTCTAGGGTTTTGAAAATACTGAAGGGGATCTTATGAAATTTCTGAGCTTTCAAATAATCTAACAGCATATATTTCTCCCTGAAAAAGCATTAAGAACTCACTGTAAAGTATTATACACAATAAAGTATTGAACCCAGAATTCATATCATTCAAAATGATAATCTCATTTTGATTAGAAGTGTTGGTTATACATCTTTGATACATTTTTCAATTGGAGCATGAATCATTCCTTCATAAATGCAGTTTGAAGTGAAAAGTCTATAAATGAGAGTCAATGGGAAAGAGTAACAAAGCTGGGGTGTTGGTGACAGAGTTTGGGGAACTTTAGTGTGTTGGCTAATGTGTGGTTGAGTTTTGTGACATGAGTGTGCATGTACACATACCCCCCACACACCCTAATTTTGAATAAATGTGCTGGTGGGCCTTAAGTGGCTATTCCTAAAATTAAAATGAAAACAAACACATCTCAAAGAAAATAAACAATATTGCAATATTGTCGTCAACTTAGTATGGATTTGAAATATTAAATTCCCTTTTCCAGACAAGATTTAGACAGTTTGATTAGATGTAATTGTCAGTTTTGTTGTTGTTGTTGTTGTTGTTTTCAGTCGATGTCTCACTCTGTCACCCAGGCTGGAGTGCAGGGGCATGCTGCTCATGGCCATCGCAGCCTCAACCTGCTGGGCTGAGGTGATTCTTTTACCTCAGCCTTCCAAGTAGCCAGAACTCCAGGTGCATGCTACCATGCCTGGCTAATTTTTGATTTATTGTAGAGATGAGGTCTTGCCAAGTTGCCTGGGCTGGTCTTGAACCCGCAGGCTCAGGCAATTCACTCGCCTTGGCCTCCCAAAGTGCTGGGATTACAGGCTGAGCCACTGAGCCTGGCCTGCTTTTTGTTTTTAATTTTAAAGAGTTTATCTGAGCAAGTAGCAGTCCATGAATCAAGCAGCACCAGGCCATAAGCGGTTGAGGGCTTCATTTAGGGGACACAAGGGAAAAACTTTTTTTTTGTTGTTTTTTTGTTTTTTGTTTTTTGTTTTTTTTTGAGTTGGAGTCTCACTCTGTCACCCAGACTGGAGTGCAGTGGCCGCTCCCGGCCACCGCAGCCTCGACCTGCTGGGCTCCGGCGATCCTTCCGCCTCAGCCTTCCAGGGGAAAAACTTTTATAAGATGTTTGCAGAAGCAAAACAATTAAAATATTTAATTCTTAAAGGAGAAAGTTCCTACTTAGAGGTTTGTTGGTGTCTTCCGATTGATAAAAGTCTCTAGTTAGAGGTTAGTTGGCAGTTTCTGACTGGTCAGGCTTAAATTTGGTTTCCAAGCTGAGTTGGGTTTTTGGCTTGCTTAGGTAAGAACCCAAGACACTAGAGTCATCTCAGTCTAGTGGCCTCCCAAGTAATTATTAATAATGGTTCTTCCTTTCGGTCAGCCTCTCATTTGTGAGAGATGGACCAAAACTTGTATGACATGCTCTGTTACCATCATGGCTGGTTTGTCTTTATCTCAGTGGGAAACTCCTAAGTGTGACCTTCAGTTTTAAGGTAACTTCTTGCATCAGTGAGGTGAGGGTGTCAAGTTGTAGTGCACATGGCACTCCCAGTGAATAATAAAGCTGATGCGTATCTTTCACGTGCTGTTCCCATGTGTTTCCTGTTTTACATAAAGCATTTTTCATGTATATTATCATTTTCCAGCTGGTAAAAGAAAAAACCCCAAGTACAATTTCTTAACAGCCCATGTCAAGTACTGTCTGATTTTAATATTTATTTGCTGCTGTATTTCTTCATTCATATCTCTTCACAGTCCCAAGTTCAATATTGGGTTATGTTTAATGAGTCTTGCACAACTGGGTACTATTCACCTAATTCTAACTATAGTGCTGTATCATTTTCTGACACCTGACATGAAATGGCATGTGTTCTACATGCTATTAATGGAAAAAAATTCCAGGACACTGAGAAACCTCACAAGTTCCAAGGTTGCACTGAATCCATAACAGAACCATATTAAGTTTTTGTACAATTTTATTCTGGTTGACATATGAACTCTTTTCAGCACAAATTGGGAAGAATCCTTTTACTATAGCAGTCTGTTTCCAAAGCAGTTTATTAAAATGCGCAGATTGGTCAGGGTGAGTTCCCCTCCTGAGAGAAGTGATGTTTTGTATCAGGCTGAGCAAGTATGGTTGCTCACGCCAGCAGTCTGGGAGACTGAGGTGGGAGGATTACTTGAGCCCATGGGTTCAAGACCAGCCAGGAAACATAGTGAGACCTCGTCTCTACAAAAAAAAATTAAAAAGCCAGTCACAGTGGCATGCACCTGTAGTCCCAGCTACTTGGAGGCTGAGGTGGAAAGATCACCTGAGCCCAGGAGGTCAAGGCTGCGGTGAGCTGGTGATTGTGTCATTTCCCTCCAGGCTGGACAAAAGAATGAGACCAAACTAAAAAAAAATTATACATGTATAAGATGATTGATGCAGTAAACATTTGTTCCCTGTGGACCTGTGTCTAGTGCAAGGGAAAGAAAGGATGACAGTCACTGAGATGTGTCCTAATGGGATTTGTTCAAGGGGCTGAGATATCACAGAGAGGGAGTCACAAAGCCAGCTGGAAGGATCTGGGAATTGCTGGCCTGGGAGGTGACTGTGAGTAGATTGTGGTAGCTTCAATTCTTCTGGTGGAGAAGGGAAGGGAGGGAGACATACCTGACAAAGGCACCAGCCTGTGCAAAGACCTGGAGGCAGGACCACAGTATGTTCACAGAGTACTAAGTGGATTGAATGGCTTAAATGTAGGATATGTTGTGGGATGAGACAGGTATGAAATGAAAGCGGGAAGACAGAGTGGGAGTAAAGCAGACGAGCCTCCTGTGTCTCGCTCAGGAGTTTGAACGTTCGATGCTTGGGACGGTTTTTACATAGAAAAGTGGGATATTCAGCATTTCTGGGGCCGAGGCCTGAATATCTGTATTTTGTCAAAGCTCCCTCTAGGTGATTTACATACTAATTGCTATGGTTAAGGATATTACTTAGCTTAAATCATCTATGCAGGTAACTTGACTGTGGCTAATGTGAAAAAAAAAAAAAAGCCATGAACAGTTTTAAGAAGCTAGAAAAATTTTTATTGTCCCCTACCTCCTTAAATGTCAAACTGGCCTGTAGTCTTAGATAGAAATTAACATCCCGCATTGATCAGGTTGCAAGGCACTTGTTCAGTTTGAGTTACAAAGAAGCATGCTAATCAAGACAAAAATTAGAAAATGTTCTATTAGCATCAGTTAAAAGGTTCCAGATTTTACTACAATTTGTTTCATCCACTTGTTCCATAAGGGGGTCTACTATTTGATATTTGGGTTTAGCTATTGCAAGAAGATTATGTTCTCACATAAATCAAATAGATGAGATCTGGAAAGAGTGCTTCCAATTTCTAAGTTCTTAATGCCCTAATTTGAGCCTGGTAACTTGGGTCATTTACCACCACCTGGTGACAGCTAGACCTAAATGCATCTTGGTGAAGGGTAAATAATCCTCTTGAAGGTCACATTTACAAACTTAAATGCATCAAGAAGTAAGAGCAAAGGTGCCTAGTGAATTTCACTTGCATACCAGCTGCATGGTACTCTGAATTTTGGAGTGATTTTGGGTGTGCTTTGGCCTGGCCATCTTGGTTCAGTTGGGCCTCCAAGGGTCTGTTCGAGACAAATTTCCCTCTAAAGTCTAAAGGATGGATTGTTTAGGATAAATGGATGGGTTTGTTGATTTGCTCATTTGTTATCTGAGAATATAAAGATGACCAAAGTCTTTACTCTTGAGGAACTCAGTCTAGGGAGAAACACCAGTAATCACATAATAGTAGTTTACTTTTGAATGCTCATCATATGCTAGGTTCTACAAGAGACAATATTTCAAAGCTCTTTGAAGTTGGTAGTCAGAAGTGACATCATTTTCCATACAGGTGTGTGATTTAGAGATTGTGAAAAAAAGAACCAAAGCCTTGGAAGTCAGATATTAGTAGGAGGCTAGCAAACCCAAAAACATGTGAGTCTGCTTTTTTTAGAAACTGGGACCAAGTATGGTGGCTCACTCCTATAATCCTAGCACTTAGGGAGGCTGAGGCAAGAGGATCGTTTGAGACCAGCCTGGACAGAATAGTGAGACCTAGTCTCTACAAAAATTCAAAAAATTAGCCAGGCATGGTGGTGTGCACCTGTAGTCCTGGCTACTTGGGAAGTTGAGGCAGAAAGACTGCCTGAGTCTAAGAGATTGAGGCTGCAGTGAGATTCCCACTCAAAAAAAAAAAAAAAAAAGAAGAGAAAGAAAAAGAAAGAAGAAAAAGAAAGAAGAAAAAGAAAGAAAAAAAAAGAAGAAAAGAAAAGAAAAGAAAAAAAAAAAGACGAAACTGGGTTCCTCACTTGGAAAAAGGTATGGGAAGAACTCCAGAGCAGACCACAGGGGAAACAAAGTATTGGAATTCAAGGCTGGCACCCCTTTAAGGGCATTCAGGGCCAGCCATACACTGACTTTGCCAGCCTTAGTATCCTTTTTACTCTTATTTGAACAAGTCAACCCTGGTCACAGAATGTACTGGACAAGACATTTCTTCTACAAGACATGCTCAAGGATGAAAGCAAACGTGTGAACAGCAATCATTTAGCATCATAGCACAATCGGCACCCCCAAATCCCTTTCCTGGCTGGCTCCTCCCCAGAACAATTCACCTCTTCTGTCTAGCATCAGCCTCTGCCCTCTTGTGAGAACTTCCAGAGATCTTCTTCTAGATGATGTCTTTGCCTTTAATGATTTACTTTTAAACTAAAATCTTGGAGACTGTGATTAGCAGAATCTCCTCGGTATCTTGCTATGAGCTGCTCATTAGACTCTTCTTCAACCACTGTCTTTTGCTCTCCTTGACTCTCAAAGCGCTCTCATTTCTTCAGAGAGAGTGAAACTAGTGTATTTGAAATCATTTTTAATGTTCTGTGATTAAATATTACCCTGACCTTCATGGAACGTTTTAGTTAATTTCAGTACCCATCTTGCCTAGCATTTAAAGATTTTAAAAGTTAACTTTTAAAAATCTTAACACTATAGGAAGGAATGAAAAAGGAATACTATGAGGTTAATTTCCTACAGAAATTGAGGTAAATTTACACAAAGCAAACTTTTTTTTTTTTTGCCCATAATCCCTCCACAGCCCCAGAAGTATTTTATTTTTCTAACTTATCTTCCAGCTTTTACTTTCATCATTGTAAACTTTTGTTTCTCTGTTCCTCGTGACTTTTTGTAAACACTTTTCCATTTTGCAATATATTTGTTTTTAGTGTTTGTGCAATATACTTCATCAAATTGATATTTCATAATTTATTACCTGTTCCTTTAGTGCTAGACATTAAAGTTATTTCCATTTTCTCTCTATTATAAATAATGGGTGCAAGAACATCTTTATATATATAGCTTTTTTCCTATGTTTGAATTATATCCTTAGGATAAATTCCCAGGAGTGGGATTAGTGGGTCAAAGGGTCTGAACAGTTTTACGGCTCTTAATATTTATTGCTAAATTGCCTAAAGGGTCATTCTAATTTACAATGCCACCTGCAACACACGAGCGGTGCTGCCCCTCCCAGCCCTGCTGACACTCGTTTCTTCAGTCAATAGTTTTGGGCAAATGTAATATAGGTACTCAAGGGTAATTCATTGCTGTTTTTAATTGGCAATTCCTTTAATTATTATCAACATTGGACTTTTTCTTGAGTGTGTTTCTATTATATTCTATTCTGTGTGGTTTGCTTTTCATGTCAGAGAATTATATTTTTTGATACCTCCTAAAATTTAAAGCATTTTATAGTGAAAATGCCAATGCACTCAGAACAAAGAGAATAATTGAAGGGGCCCCTTATATTCCCAGGTTCAACTAAAGAGCAAGATTCGGCCATATTTGCTTTATCTGCCCCTTCTTGTTATCTTTCTTCCCCCTTTGTGCAGTATTTTAAAGCAAATCCCAGACATTCTGCATTCTGAGCATATGAACTTTTTTCTAATATAATCATAATGCGATTGTCACATCTAACAAAATTGATGATAATTCATTTAATATCAGTCGGTTATAAAATTTTCCAAAGTGTCTTTTCCTTATGCTTTGTTCCCACCAGCATACTTCATGTATACGTTCACTTCTTAGGTTTCTAAAGTCTCCTAATCCATACAATGCTGCCTCATCCTCCCCCTCCACCCTGCTTTACTCCTACCCAGTGACTTAGTCAGTTGTTCTGTAAAAATGTCCACATTCTGGATTTGACTTTTTTTGTGTCCTTATTGGTTCTAGAAGCTTGATTAAATGAAGTTTCAACTTTTGTGAGGGGCAGTAATACTTCATGGATGGTGTTATGTGCTTCATTTTGTATCGTTTCTGGGACATATAATGTCTGGTTGTCCCACTTTGGGTGATGCCAAGACTGATCATGGGTTTAGGTGGTGACAACCCCAAATAATTGTAAAATTTTTCATCAGCTTTTACCATCTATGCTTAATCTATTGATGAGGGTTGCTTGAAGTAATTATTATATAGAAATTGGAAAGTCGTGATTTTCTAATTTGATTATTCCTTTCCCATTGATTAACTGGAATTCTTCTGTAAAATAAAACTTTTCCTCATAAACTAGGGCTTTTTAGAATCTCAAATGCAGTTTGAACAAGTAAGGTAAGATAAATGTTTTATTTTTTCCTCCAAACTGCCATGTTTCTGTGTTAGGAGTTAGTACCTTTGCCACTTCTAATGGTGTCCAGTAAGTTGTTAATTTTTTTTAAAAGAAGTATAAAACATCATGCTCTTTAATATTTATATATTCCATGTATTTTACTCAGTTATACTCGTTATTCTTCAGATTGTTCTGTCCTTGTCCCATGGGGATGCCTTTTATGTTCTTGTTTTCAGGCATACATGTCCCAGTTCATCTAGTTTGAGCCATTCTTCCAAGATGTCCTGTTTTTTGTTTGTCTTTTAGTGGGGAATGCTATTTAGAGACCACAATCTGGACATATTACGTTCTCATTGTCTCTAAGTTTTCTCAGTGGACAGAGTAGAAGTACATATTTTACAAAAGAAAATAAAAGATTATAAGTTCATACTGATATTGTCATTTCAAATTTAACAAAACTTCTACTTCTTTTATTTCACACATATTTCTTTCTCTTACACTAAACATCTTGGTTCCAGACATGGTTATACTGCAATATATGTCAAGTAGTTTAAAAGTAGCAATACCAGTGTTTCTGCTTACAGTTTTCCCAGAGATTAAGAGATTTCTTTGCAGCTCTATTTATCCTTGGAATATATTCCACTAAAAATACATAGTCAGATTACTTTGCTATCATAACACTTGAATTAATACTTTTCATCAGTTTGAAATACAGATGAATTTCTTCATTTCAGTTTGTTTTCAAATTGTAGAGTTGTTTTTTTTTTCTTCTGGTATAATTTTATTTTTTGAATTTGTGAAATGTGCTTTCAAATTTGCTTCTATGTAAAAAGTTATTATCAGAAGTCTTTCTTCCATTCTGTCTCCTCCACCTAAGCTCCTCCCTGCCAGCACTGGTGACTATTTCTTAATAATTAGGGTTCATTTTATCTTTGCAGTATTACTTTTTGCAAATATAGATGTGTTCATATTCCCCCACCTGTTTTACAACAAAACTAGCATACCATATATACATTATGATACACTCTGTCTGTATTTAGGAGATTGTATTTCTTTGAAGGTTATATTCATTGTTAGGCTGTACCATGGTTTATTTAACCACTTATTGATGGAGTTTTGTGTTTCCTAAAAAAAAAATCCTGTGCCCAAGTCATTTCTTATTTTGGCCAGTGTATCTTTGGGTCTATTCCTAGAAATGGAATTGCTGAGTCAAAGAGTAAAATCATAGTACTTTTTCTAAATATTGCTAGGTTCACTTTCATAAGCTTGAGCTTAATATACAAGATTGTATGTTATTTATTGAACCCACATATTGTTCTTACAGTTGTGCAAGATGTGACCTGGCACTGAGTATCCTGGTTCCTGCTTTTAGGGAACCTATGGTTTCTCTAGGAAGACATGATATGTGAATGAAAAACAAAGAGTAGTCCAAAACAGAATATATTATAAAAACAAAAATGAAAATCCAGCTCAAGTCTGTTTAGGAAGCCTTTCCTGCTTACTGCAGGCCACGTGAGTCCTCAGTCCTCTGAATTTCATTAACACTTTTTATGACACTTGTAGGGATCCAAACCAAAACTTTTGACACTTGATTGAACAAAGATGAATGTGTTAACAGTAATAACAGAGCTGAATGTTTGAAATGGGGGCTGCCTCATAGATTCAAGCTGAATAATCACTTTTTGTAGGGTTCCATCTGCATTTCCCAAAGCATGTTCTTTGGGAAGTCTATAGATTTTTTACAGGGTTACGCAGTAAAATCAGTGTGGAATTGTTGGATTAATTATACCTAATGAGCTGTGACTCCAAAATCACATCTGTTATCCCAAGCTCACCTGCTCCCAGAATTCTAATTTCATAGAGTATCTCATGTTGATACTGTGCTGCAAACCACAAAGAGTCAGTGTACAGGTTCTTTTGAAATGAAAATGAAGGCATCTCTTCTAGGTGATGAACTTGTACTTACAGATCTACATTTTTAGTTAACAATTTTCCTTTTGTTTTTTTCTAGATTGAATCATTAAAGAAAAAGGTGCAGCAGAAGCAGCTCTTAATATTGCAGCTTTTAGAAAAGATTTCTTTCTTAGAAGGAGAGGTAAGATGCTGTGTTTCTTTAACTTGGTGCCTTCCCTACCATTAAGTTTTATGTTGCTGAGCCTACCACTGACACTTAATTAAAAATATGGCTATTTCCTGGCCTTATAAAATTGATTGAAGGTTAACTGCTCGCCCTGAAAATGAGCTTCTGACAGCAGGTTTTTCTTTACCATCTGACTCTACTCATTCCAGCTTCCCACTCACCTCTGCTTTTTGGCTCTAGTTTTTCTTGTTTAAGAATTTTCTTAACAAGTCTGATAAGCTGTTGATTAATACTGATAATTTCCTGCATTTGTGGAGTGCTTTATAATTGTAAGATCAGCAACTTAAAGAAAGACAAGACAAAGATTGTTATCTCTGTATTAACAAACAGAAAAAACAGTTCACAGAGAAGGCAGGTGGTTTTGCTCAAGGTCACCCAGCTTAGTACATGCTAGAGCCAGGCTAAAAAACTCTGAATCTAGTGCTCTTCTATTATATTGAGTGAACATGTTAAAGGGGACTTAACTTTACCTGACACTTAGTATGCTTGACTTTCTGGCTTTTTGAAAGTCACTTGGGGATTTTGTATAGGTTCCAGAGAAGGAAATTATGGGGTTGGAAGAGCCTTAAGATGTTAGGTATTATAGAAGGAGAAGCCAACATCTATTTGTTCTAAAGGCTCTTTGTTAAGAGCTTGGCATTGAGCTTTTCCTATAAGGCTCCATGAAAAGTTGGTCTGCCAAGCACCTGTCCTTGTCAAAGTTCCTTGTTATAGTTCTTCCCCAGTGAGACTGCCCAGCAGATAATGATGGAGTAAGGAGCAAGGGAAGAACCTACTTTTATTAAACCCTTAGTGTGTATTGGGCACTGTTAGTTACTTTGCATATCCTCTGTATAACACAGAAGTCAAGAGTTAAATGAATCAGATTTACCTGAGTGTGAACCCTGGATCTGCTTCTTATCAGCTGGGTGATGCTGGGGAAGTTTCTTATAATTCTAAAATGAGGATCATAACTGTACCTGTATATGGCATGAAGTGAGAATGCGTAGAAGGTGCCTAGCATGTACTGAGCACACAATCATTTGCAATTATTATTATTCTATCTTCATTAAAAGGGATATCCTCTGAGTTAGAGTCTATTTCCCCCTTTTATTGTTGGGGAAACTGAGGTTCAGGGACATCGGGGAATCTGCCTAAGGTTACAGTAGAGTTGGGCCAGCCTGAACCCAGATCCTGAGCTCTTAACCGCCATGTTTGCAGGGATGACGAGCAGGATCCCCATCCACTCTGTCTTTCTGGGACTGCCTACAGTAGTTATAACCAGAAGTCCCTCATGGCCCAGAGAGACCTGGTACCAGATTCAAGGCCCAAGAGTCCCAGTCTCTTGAAGTGGAGTAAAGTGGTATTTTCCCCATCCCCATTCCTGTTTTCCCCTCCACAGTCACTGAACTCAGGGCCAGCCCTATGAATGAATGTTTCTATTTCTAAGATTTCCTTCTGAAATTACAATTCCCCATGGGAGGAATCACACTTCCCCAGTGAGACTCAGAAAGTGAGTGTCTCGGTAGAAGTCCATGTGTCCAGAAAAGGGCTGTTCTAGGAGAGAGGAAAGATGCTGACGGGAGAGGCAGAAGGTCCCCCAAAACCCACCCATCTCTGGGTGTGCTGTTCATGCAAGCTCTCCTGGTAGACCACTGAATGCCCAAGGGAATATTAGACATGGAGAGGAGCCTCATAACTACCTGTGCTTCATTTAATGCTTGATTTATTAAACTCCCTTCTAAGTTTGTGTTGCTCTAGACCCTGAGATGTGGGTATGAGTCCAGATAGCTTAGCTGGGAGATGATCCAGGAAGCCCCAGTAGGGGAGTGGGGAAATGAGACAGGGAAGGGAAGAAAGCCAATATCAATGCCTTATGGAGGAGGTCATGCTGTGGGTGGCTGAGGTTCACTTATGCTGGGGATCTCTGGGAGATGGTCTGACCAAAAGGTGAGAAAGCTGGGGTGTTTATCCACTGACTCAGTCATTAGTTGAGGCCTGCTCCTAGGGGTGGTGAATTCTGGCCTGTGCTGGGCAGAGCCAGTTGGATTCTGGTAGTCAGAGGAAGTCCCCAAGTAAAGAGTGCCTGGAGAATATGGATATGCTGGCATGTGGACTAGGTATATCTAATAAACAAGACTTTGGAAACCAGTTTTCCTTGAAAGTATAAACAATTATCATAAATTTTATTGATTAAATTCCATGAAACTATTTAAATTCTATTACAAATTTAGTATGGATGATTGCTTTTGGCCAATTCAGATATCCACCTTAAGCAGAAAAAAAAAAAGATTTAAATACACTTAGACTTAAACCTATTTTAAAATATTAAATGTCATGAATTTAATTAACTTCTTCATTCTTTCTGTTCTTTTTTTTTTAACCTTCCTGAGGCTATTATTTTACTTATTTCAATATTTTCTTAGGGTTAACATCATTTTGACATCTCCCAGACAGGTGCAGTCATCTTTTAGATCCAAAGAAGAAAGAATACCTTCTCTGAATTTGTAAGATTAGAGGATGTGGGTTACATTAGAGTCTTAGCTGGGTCACAGAACTAGGTGGCATCTTTCAAGGTGATTCAAACTCAGGATCACTTATTGTGACACATAGATCCAGAGAATGCATAAAAACATATGCATTCTCTATTGATATTTTACTATACTCAGCTGGGTCATGTATAGATTTTATCTTCTAGGAGATAGGAGATGAAGTTTTCCTCTTTGGCCATGTGACTAGTTTATCATTTTACACACTCTGCTGACTGCTGTTTTTTTGCTGAATATGACCATCAATTGCTGCCCCTCTTTCCATCTCATTGTTCTATGACTCCTGATGCCAAACAGTTCTTCTGTGGGCCCTGGAATCCTGGGGTGACCTAACTTACATTTCCTTTTATTGTTCTTTCCAACTTAATGCAGAAATATTATAAACAGACCTACAATGGTTACTCTATAAAAGAAACTACGTAGTCTTATATATTAATGCTTCCTAGTATAAAAAAACAAAAATGTTTATGTATCTTTTTGTATACTTTATATTAACTTTCCCTTTAGTAGCGTTATGAACACAAGGCATTTCTCAGACTCAACTTGTTTACATAATGATAATAATTATTTGCTTTTCTACCTCCTTTTTTGGGGCTCAAATTGTGAGGCTTAGCCTGGGAGAGTTCTCACACGTTAACTTTTTTTGCTCATGATGCTCTTGCTACATGGCAACAACAAGGTGTTTTAGCCCGATCTTGGTTTTTGTTCTAAAATATGATTTTTTTTTTCTCTAAGGAGTCCTTGTTCATATTAGTGGAGAACTATATTGAAGACTATCTGAGCATGGGAATCGGTAGTGGGCAAAAGTATCACGCCTACTTTTAGGCCAACTTTGTTTTTAATTGATAAGTAAAAATTGTGTGTATTTATGGTATACAACATGATGTTGTGACATATGTATACATTGTGGAATGACTAGATCAAGCTATTAACAGTAGATCAATTTTAATAGGGACAGAATTGGGGAAAATATGTATCTTTTTAAGAGTTTGAGGTCACACTGATATTTTCCAAATTTATCTGTTGCTTTACAATATAGTGTTCTGTGGGCCACTGAGAATTTTTGTTTTGTTGACCCTGTTCTAACACTAGCAATTTTTATACTCTGACTTTCTCTCCCCGGCCTTAAAACATTATGATGCCAATGATGGTGTTTCAGGCACACTTGAAAAGTTTTGGTGGATAAATCTGGTAGTCTCCCATCTTATTAATAAAGTAGCAGCCCTTTTATTAAGGGCCTAATTGCAGACTCTGGAGCCATACTGCCTGAGTTCAAATCTCTGCCACTTAGTTATGTGATCTTGAGCAAATTATTTAACTGTCCTGTGCTTAGTTTGCTCATTGGTTAATGGGAGCCTCTCTGTAAGATGGTATCCTCTCCATAGACTTGCTGTGACCATTAAATTAGTTAATACTTGACTGATTAGAAAAGTACCTGGGTCACAGGAAATGCCATATGTGGTAATGTTTCTTTAGTTGCCTGGTTCCCAGGGATTCCTTTCATTGTCACTGGTATATATTGCAGATTTATAGCCATATCCCATAAAGAATTATTCTTTCGTTTTTGCTTATCCTCGGGGCTGGAAACCATCATCAAATTTGGTTGTGTGAGAATTTAATAAAGAGAATTTCACATTTAAGTGAAGGTGAACAGGGCGTAGACAGTCCAGGTCTTACTAGCAGTCCACAGGGCCTGAAAGTCAAAGGCCTACAGCAACTTGAAGGGTTCGTCCTGCCAGGGTGAAGCTGGATGTGAATTTCATAGGCTGACCACTCTTAAGCTTTTTTTTTTTTTTTTTAAGCAGTTTGTCCTGGTATTTATAGAATTCATAGGCGTTTGGAATCCATATTAAGTCTTGGAGTTTGGGTATCATAAACTAATTATTTTGTATGATGTCATTTCTCCTATTATTTTTTCTGGTTCCATGCCCAGGTGGTATTTAGGGATTTGTTGATCATGTCTGTGTACCTCTCAGCCACATGTTCTTGATTTTAAAGGAGCAACAGTAATTTATCTCAACATCAAACTAAAAAGCCTTGGTTCTTACATGTGTCCTCATATAGTCCTGCTGTTCCCCAGGAATATGTTAGCTGTTCTCCTTCTCGAACCATGGATCAGGGCCACATAGAATATCCAGTGGTGTGCTGGAGCCGCTTCATACTTGCTTGTGAAGGCTGATTGTATGTATCTCTTCTCAGTTCTGCATTCAGTGATGTCATGTTGGTGGCTTGAAATTAGCCATGAAGGGATTTACAACAAGGAAATACGCCACAAATCAGGGCTTTTTTCCCCTGGAGATCCTGTTGTTAAAAATTTACTAGCACACCATTAATATAACACTGCAGTTTGATCTAAGGGTTCTGGGTTTCAATCTTCACATCTCTACTTAAAAAACGGAGCAACTGTTGTCAAGTGACTATTACTGCTCTGGGCCTCGGTTTCAATATTTATAAAATGTGGATAATCACACCCATTTGAAAGAATTTTTTAATGATTAAATAAAATGATGTGTACAAAACAGAATTGTACTTGGCACAATGTAAAAGGTTGACAAATGTTTGTTCTTTCTTGATAACTCAGCATTTTGAAGACTTAAATTCCTTATTCCGCCCTCATCCATGCATGACCTTAGGCAAATCCTGCCACTAACAACCTGGGCTCAGTTACTTCATCCTTAAAGAAAGAAAAGTGAAAATAAGAGAAAGTTTAGATCATCTCTGAGATTACTTTTATTTTTAATGCTTAAAAACTTTGTTGGCTTTTTTCCAAATCATATCAGAACATTGTACAGAGAGCAAAGGGAATACTCTAAACCTAATTTCAGCCTCAGAGAAAAGCCAGACAATCTAGAACTCTTTTTCTTTTAAAACAGATAATGTGGATCATTATCTGTTTTAAATGTTGATCCCTAGATTCATCACTTGTACTTACCTATGTTTAATTTCATTAGATTTCTAACTTGGCAGCAGACAGCACACTCTTGCTGTTGTCCTGCCTGTTGTACCCTTCACAACGTATCTCTCCTTAATCAATCTATCTTTCTTGAAGAAAAAAAAACAAAAAGATTTTGAACTTTTTTTTCCTCACAAAACACCCACCAGATTCCTAAAAGCTTGTTCTAGCCTAGCCCTGTGAGACTACATTTTCATCAACCAATTTAAAAATCTTCCTGGTAACAAAAGTATGCCCATTCTTTTTGTCAAACAACTTAAAAAAAAAAATTTGTTCGTCTTCTGAAGAAAAAATATCCCATTCCCTGTTTCTAGTATAGAAAATGTCCTTAAAATAATATTGCAAGCATTTATCTTCATAAGGTTGGTAAGCTCTCTGAAACTCTAAACAAATTTCATTGTATTTTTCTCTGCTGAAAATCCTAAACTTACAGCTAAATTCAAAACTCTGAGGAAAGGAGTCAAACATCCTGGTTTGGTCCATTCTGCATTTAATATGTGTTGTGTGGTACATAAACCTCGCAGCGTGTCTATTGTGCATTCTTGGGACTATTATTAATTTTCCTGTGTGATATTGGGGCAGCAGCGCCAGGCACCAGTGCTTTCCATCCGCATTTTATGGAACACGCATTCTTTAGTGCATGTGCTAAGGCTGCTGGCTGCTCCTCTGGGCCTGAGAGGGTTGAGGTGGGAGGTGACTGCCATACATTTGGGACTTCATTTCCCAAAAATGCCCAAAGGTGCCACACCAGCGTCTTCCTTCGTGGAAGGCACACACATGCCTCTGAAGCGCCTGATGGTATTCATTATACACATAAACACAAGGGGGTGGTATTTGAAAGCAGGAAAATTCTGCAATTTGCTTCTCGATCCCAGAAACAGTCTTTCATGGAGCGCAGTACAGGAGGCAGTCTGAGGCTGTTCTTTGTCACTCCATGTTAGTCCCTCTGCAAGACTGAGAGCGGATAGTCTTTATTTTATGGTAGCAAGTCCTGTTAATTTTATTTTTTAAAGAATTTCTTAAATCTGCCCTTCCCTCTCTAACTCTCCTCCCATGTTCAGGCTCTTGTCATCTTTTATTTTCTTAGCAACCTATTTGTGCATTAATTTACGTAAATAAACTGCCTCTGTTTAAAGGGTATAAATAAAGGGTATGAATGATAGTGTGTATGGTTGTGAAATCACCATTGCAATCAAGATATGGAACATTTTCATCACTCTTCAAAGATTGTTTCTTTTTAAAAGAAAGTAATTTAATTTTAAAGTTGTGGAGTACAAGTCAGGATTTCGTACGTATGTGGTTTAGGTACAAGTGAAGTTTTGGGCTTTTTATTGGACCTCACTTCGCCTGGATTAAAATCAGGGAGCCTTACTGATGTTATGTGTCTCCCCCCTCCCCTGGCAGTGTCCCGCTAAAGCCAATCTCTTTCTATAGTATTATGATAGGTGTTCAGGGTCCACTGATGAGTGAGAGCATGTGGTACTCAGTTCTTTGTTTCTGTGATAGATCACTGAGTATGATAGAATCCAGATCCATCCAAGTTGCTGCAAAGTCCATAATTTTGTCCTTCTTTATGGCTGCGTAATAGTCCATCATGTATGTATACCACATTTTAAAAATCCAGTTCAGTTTCGATGGGCACCATGGTTGGTTTCATGTTTCTGCTATTGTGAATAGGGCTGCAAGAAACATGAGTGTGCCGGTATCTTGTTTGTAGAATGATTTAAGTTCTTTCAGGTACATCCCCAGAAGAGGGATTGCTGGGTCATATGGACGATCAATTTCTAGTTCTTTTAGAAATTGCCACACTGTTTTCCACAGAGGTTAAATTGGTTTGCACTCCCACCAACATTATAGAAGAGTTCTCTTTTCTCCGTATCCTTGCCAGCATCTGTTTTGTTTTTTTTTTTTAATTCATAATGGCTGTTCTTACTGGAGTTAGGTGGTATCTCAATGTGGTTTTGGTTTGCATTTCTCTGATGATTAGTGAGCCTGAGCATTTTTTTCGTGTGTCTGTTGGCTGCTTATATATATTCTTTTGAGAAGTGTCTATTCATATCTTTTGCCCATTTTTTAATGGGACTGTTTGTTTTTATCCTTTTGGCATGTTTGATTTCCTTGTAGATCCTGGATGGTAGGTCTTTGTCAGATATACAGTTGGCAATTTTTCCCCCATTCTGCGGGCTATCTTCCCACTCTCTTAATGGTTTATTTTGCTTTGCAGGAGCTTTTCAGTTTGATGAGGTCCCAAGATTATGTTTCCAGTCCAGCTCTTCACTTATCCCCAGGAAACTCTTGCTCTATTGTGTTTTGGGGGGAAAGAGATCACTTTTTAAAAAAATATAGAGACAGAGTCTCACTCTGTTGCCCAGGCTGGAGTGCAGTGGCACAATCATATCTTACTGTAATCTCAAACTCCTGGGCTCAAGTGATCTTCCCATCTTAGCCTCCTGAGTACCTAGGACTACAGTATGTGTTCTTTTTTGTTTAGATTCTTTCACTCATCATAATGATTCAGTATGCATCTAAGCTGTTGTATGCATCCCTTTTGGGTGCAGAGTAGTATTCCATTGTATGGATATACTGAAGTTTATTCATTCATTCACCTGAGAAAATACATTTGAGTTGTTTCCAGTTTAGCGCTATTATGAGTAAAGCTGCTGTGGACATTGCTGTATAAGTCATTGTGTGTACATTCATTTTAATTCCTCTTGGATAAATTCCTAGTTGTGGAATAGCTGGGTTGTAGGATAGGTGTAGATTTAACCCTTTTTTTCCTTTAATTTTATATATATATGCTTGTTTGTTGCTTGGACATATTGTGTATTGGTGGGGATTGGGTGGGGATTGGGTGTGATTGGTGGGGACGGACTGGGTGGCTCATTCCCCATATAGTGAACATTGTACCATCTAGGGAGCTTCTGGCCCCAAATTCCCTTCTTCTCTCCCCTCTTAGTGGCGTCCCCATTGTCTATTATTTCCATCTTTGTGACTGTTTGGCTTCCACATATGAGTGGAGATCATGCAGTGTTTGGTTTTCTGCTTCTGAGTCAGTTCACTTAGGATGATGATCTCCAATTCTATCCATGTTGCTACAAAGGACATGATGTCATTCTTTCTTACGGCTGCATAGTATTCCATGGTATATATATTACCAAAATTTCTTTGTCCAGTCAATTTTTGGTGGGCATTTACAAGGGGGAGATCCCCCCAAAACTGGAATTATCTTTTGGAGGGTGGGCCCTTTGTAGTGCACTTGGAATTTGTTCCTCCAGATCAAATGGTCAACCAAAGTTTGTATCTGGAAGTTTTGAGATGGTTGTGTCACAATTTGTGGAAGAAATATCCTGAGTTGTGGCAAACAGGTGACTGGTGCCTCCACCCTGATAACACACGCTGAGTGTTCAGCAGTTTTTGACTCCCATGCCCCTCCCTCCCTATTCACCAAATCTTGCTCCGAGTTAAGTTGTTTTTTGCTTCCCTGATGAAAAATGTCCTCAAAGGAAAACACTTTGCCAATGTGGAACAGTTGAACAACCACAAAAACAAAAATGGCAGAAACACTAAAATGCATCAAAATTGACGAGCTCAAAATTTATAAATAAATTCAGGGTTTTTTTTGGTCCCTCCTCGTAGTTTGGTTCCATGATTTTGCTATTGCAAATAGTGCTGCAATGAACATACGAGTGCAGGGATCTCTCATATTTTAATTTCTTTTCCTTTGGGTAGATCCCTAGTAGTCGGATTGCTGGGTTTAACTTTTTAAGAGACTACCCACCAGCAATTTGAGTATATTACTATATTCACATTCTACCCAGACTCAGTATTGCCAGTCTTTTAAATTTAGCCGTTCTAAGGGGTGCACAGTGATATTTTATTGTGGTTCTGATTTGCATTTTCTTGGTGACTAGTGATATTTATCATCTTTTTTTAAAAGCACCTTTTCATATGCTTATTGGTCATCTATACGTCTTATCTTTTGAAATGCCTGTTCATATTTTTTGCCTATTATTTAATTGAGGCTTTCATTTTTTGTTGAGCTGTAAGAGTTTTTTTTAATATATTCTCGATTTAAGTACCTTGTCAGATATATGTATTGTGAACATTTTGTCTCATTCCACGACTTGCTTTTTTATTTTCTTAATGCTATATGTTGAAGAGATTTTTATATTTAGTTTTTATTTTCTGTAAAGTTCAATGAAACAAATTTTTCTTTTAAGATTTATGCTTTTTGTGTGCTGAGAAATCTTTACCTACTATAGGGTCACAGAAGTTTTCTCCTGTAAGAATTTTATGGTTTTTCTTTTTTATTCAGATAATCCATTTCAAATTAATTTTTGTATTTTGTGTGAAGTAAAGATTTTGATAGATTTTTTTCTACATACCCAGTTCTTTCTTTTTAATGTCTCTTTAGTTTCTGATATTATTTGTGCCTTCTCTCTCTCTCTTTCTCTTCTTTGGTAAGTCAAGCTACGGAGTTATCAATTTTGTTGATTTTTTAAAGATTAAAATAACTTTTGGTTTGGTCAGTTTTCTCTATTGTCTGTCTATTGAGTTTTGCTCTGATATTCATTACTTCTTTCTTCTAATTATTTTGAGATTACTTTGCTCTTCTTTTTCTAGTTTCTAGAGGTAGAACTTTAGGTTATTGAATTTAGACCTTTCTTCTTTTTTAATATAAGTCTTTAAAACTTTGAATGTCCTTCTGAGATATTAGAATATTAGATATTAGAATTTAGCTGCATGCCATGAGCTTTGATACTTTGTATTTTCATTATCATCCATTCAAAATATTTTCTAATTTCCCTTGAGATGTTTCTTTGATTTGTGGATTATTTAGAAGCATATTACTTAACTTCCAGAAAGTTGAGATTTTTCCATGATATTTTATTGTTTTTCAATTTATAATTTAATACTGTTATGGTCAGAAAACACACTTTGTATGGTTTTAGTTCTCTTAAATATATTGAAACTTGTTTCATGGACCAGCATATAATGTCTCTCAATTAAATATTGCAAAATATATATATTTTGCTGTTGTGTATATTCTATAAATACCTATAAATATCTGTACATTTAAGTGGTTGAAAATATTGTTTAGATAACTTATGTTTTTCTTGATTTTGTATAATTGTCTTATCAGTTGCTGAAAGAGGTATTATATAACCTCTTACTATGGTTCTAGGCTGTCTCTTTAATTGTCAGTGTTGCTTTATGTATTTTGAAGCTCTGTTATTAGGTACATACACATTTTTAATTGTTATGTCTTGACCTTTTCTTTTTTTTTTTTTGAGTTGGAGTCTCACTCTGTTGCCCAGACTGGAGTGCAGTGGCCGCTCCCGGCCACCGCAGCCTCGACCTGCTGGGCTCCGGCGATCCTTCCGCCTCAGCCTTCCAAGTAGCTGGAACTACAG
>CAUYQG010200593.1:0-17531 GCA_963574415.1 Tarsius wallacei | reverse complement strand
GTCGCCCAGACTGGAGTGCAGTGGCCGCTCCCGGCCACCGCAGCCTTGACCTGCTGGGCTCCGGCGATCCTTCCACCTCAGCCTTCCAAGTAGCTGGAACTACAGGCGCGCGCTACCACGCCTGGCTAATTTTTTGAGTTCTTGTAGAGATGAGGTCTCGCTTGCCCAGGCGGGTCTCGAACCCGCGGGCTCAGGCAATCCACTCACCTCCGCCTCCCAAAGGCACGGGATTACAGGCTGAGCCACCAAGCCGGGTTGGGAGGGTCTTTTTTACTAACTTGGGTTTACACGCCTGAAGCCAAGCCACCCTCACATTTTTTTTTTTTTTTTTTTGAGTTATATTCTAACTCTGTCGCCCAGACTGGCGTGCAATGGCAGCTCCCGGCCACCGCAGCCTCCACCTGCTGGGCTCCGGCGATCCTTCCACTCAGCCTTCCAAGTAGCTGGAACTACAGGCGTGTGCCACCATGCCCAGCTAATTTTTCTTTATTGTAGAGATGAGGTCTCACCAAGTTGCCCAGGAGGGGCTCGAACCTGTGGGCTCAGGCAATCCACTCACCTAGGCCTCCCAAAGCGCCGGGATTACAGACTGAGCCCAACCCACCCTCATGTTTATACCTCTTTTATCCAGCCATTTTGATGACTTGAGGACTCTCGATTTACCAAGTGCCTGAAGGTCTTTATTTCGTTTGCCTATTTTATTCAGTAGCTGATGACCAAACATTTCTGCCAGGGTTTTTGCCTGCAGTGCAATTTTGCTTATGGAAAATGTGTGAATCTTACTATCAAAAGGTGTTCAACTAGTCTTCACTTATAAGGAGTTTTCCTTAATAGTTGTATCCAAACAGTTGGGAAATCTAATTTAAGGTACATATAAGCCTTGATTTCCCTTACATTTGCAAACTGCCAAAGAGATCAGAAATACATAGTGAAGGACTTAGGAAGTCAATCTTTCATGTTAAGGGAGATTTGAGTTCTTCTCCTTTTTAATGCTTTAACTTACTACTAGAAACTTTAAAATATTCAAAGGTCAGAAAAAATGATGACCTATTTCTGTTTTCTAAACCAACAACAAAGTTATTTTTACCATCATTCAAAGCTCAAATACAAAGGTATTTCATAACGGAAGTAGAAAAATTATGAGAAATTTTAGCCTGAATATTTCTGATTAGAATGTTATAAGAAACACTCATGTGCTCTTATATTTTTCCCTCTTAGACTCTCAAGTGATGTTCAGTGACCTCTTTAAGCTGCCTTTTCTAAAACCAACCCTCAATGACAGTTTTCTGTGTTAATAAAGCACCCCAACATTATTTTCAGATAATCAGTGTCACTTCATTGAATTCCTCATCTACAGTCTCCCGTTATTTTTACAGCCTTAAGATCAATTTTTATATTTTAACTATGAATGTAAACTATTCAAGTGTTTAAGCTTATTTTGTTTTACTCACATGCAGCCTTATGTCATAACGGTGTTGTCTGAAAGGATGATTTCTCTTTGTACTTTTTGTATGATAAGATTTTACACTCAAATTAACTGCCTGCCTGCTGTTTGTCACCAAAAGAATTTTAAAGTCTCTTAAGCTGTATACAAGGATGTCTTTTTTATCACAAGAAAAACTTCAAACATAATGTCTTCTAAGAGTAATCACATGATCAGCGCAAGATCATGATATGGAAAGCTAGCCACCTACTGGAATATATG
Organism: Tarsius wallacei; assembly: GCA_963574415.1. Lineage (NCBI taxonomy): Eukaryota > Metazoa > Chordata > Mammalia > Primates > Tarsiidae > Tarsius > Tarsius wallacei. The sequence goes on along the minus strand of CAUYQG010200593.1, from coordinate 15,826 downwards.
TCCTCCTGAAAGGCCACAACTGATGTCATCCTTAGTCCATAGTGACTACCAACAATGCATCCCCTCTTGTGGTCTGTGCAGCACAGAATATTCAGGAGCTTGTGTGCTAAATCAGGGGTCCCCAAACCCCTGTTAGGAACTGGGCTGCACAGCAGGTGAGTGGTGGGCGGGAAGGTAAGTGATTAAATCTTCGTCTGTGTTTATAGCCTCTCCCCATTGCTTGCATTACTGCCTGAGCTCCACCTCCTGTCAGATCCACAGTGACATTAGATTATCACAGGCGCACGAACCCTATTGTAAACGGTTAGAGGAGGGATCTAGGCTGCATACTCCTTATGAAAATCGAATGCCTGTTGATCTGAGGTGGAACCGAGACAGGGATGTTAGCACTAGGGAGCAGCTGCAAATACAGATTAACATTAGTGGTGAGGTTTGACCGCACAGAGGCCATAATAAATCAATTGCTTTCAGACGCCTATCAAAACACTATGAGTGAATAGCATGTGAGTTGTCATACTTCAACTGTATAGCTGCATCTGGTGGCAGGCTTTAATCTGACACTTATTTTAGTCTGTGTATGGCCCACCTATAATTTTATTTACCACTTCCATCCATGCCTCTTTTTTAAAATTGTGAGTTGTATAATTAATTCATTATATGTTACAATTAATAATAATAGAAATAAAGCGCACAGTAAATGTCATGTGCTTGAATCATCACGAAACTGGTTCCTGATGCCAAAAAGATTGGGGACCACTGTGCTAAATCATCTCAAAAAGACACAAGGAAATGTTCAAGTTGACTTCTCCCCTGTGGATAAGGTTTTAATTGACTTGGGCAGTCACCAGAGAGAAAAGCTCATATTTGAAGAAAAAAAGACAAAGAATCAAGTATTTCTTAGTTCCCATGGCATATAGCCAAAAATTAAACTTGGAGGTCCTTAGGATAGAAAGTTAAATAAGACCTGAAAATTTTTGCAAATAGTGGGTAGTGAAGTCTGGGGAGAGTGGTAATTTATAGGTAGAGCAGAGACATTATTAGGGTAAGAGAAAACTTTGCTACAAAGGAGTATTTACAAGGGAGTAAATAAACCTGTCTTTATTTCCTACTAGCTTGTATTGTTGACTTATAGAAAGAAATACTGGCTGGACTCGGTGGCTCAGCCTGTAATCCCAGCACTTTGGGAGGCCGAGGCGAGTGGATTGCCTGAGCCCACGGGTTCGAGACCTGCCTAGGCAACTTGGCGAGACCTCATCTCTACAATAAATCAAAATTAAGCTGGGCGTGGTAGCACACACTGTAGTTCCGGCTACTTGGAAGGCTGAGGCGGGAGGATCACTAGAGCCCAGCAGGTCGAGGCTGCGGTGGCTGGGAGCGTGCCACTGCACTCTAGCCTGGGCAACAGAGTGAGACTCCAACTCAAAAAAAAAAAAAAAGAAAGAAATACTGGCCGGGCACAGTGGCTCACGCCTATAATCCCAGCGCTTTGGGAGGCTGAGGTGAGAGGATTTACTGAGCCTGCAGGTTCAAGACCAGCCTGGGCAACTTGGCAAGACCTCATCTCTACAAGAAATTTAAAAAATTAGCCGGGCATGGTGGCACGTGCTTGTAGTTCCAGCTACTTGGAAGGCTGAGGTGGAAGGATCGCCTGAGCCCAACAGGTCAAGGCTGCGGTGGCTGGGAGCGTGCCACTGCCCTCCACTAGAGTCACACCCCTACTCAAAAAAAAAAAAAAAAAAAGAAATACCTTAGGAAAACTTAATGCATTTCTAGATTTTAAGTAACTCTTTTTTTTTTCCTTTTAAATTTACATCAGTCAGAAGAGGAAAGGAAGGAGAAGCCTTGGTTACTTGCCAGCTCCCACTCTCTGAAACATTAGAAGTAACACCTCATAAAAGAGTCCAATCCCAAACTTTACACCAAAATGAACAATAATGCTCTATTTAAAAAGAAACTATAGGAAAAAGTTATGTGTGTGTGTCTGTTTATACATATATACTTTTAAGGTAGAGATGTCCTTTCTTACTATGATAATAAAAAAAACATTAAAAAGATTTAACAGATGCAACTACATAATGGTAGGAAAATATACATAAAGTTAAAAAGCTCGGCATCGAGTAAGCACAAAGCAGAAACATAACCGCAACACATGACAAAGTTCTATATAAAGAACTCTAACAAATTAAAAAAGATCACAATAGGGAAAGAACTTAAAAGGTACCTCCCTGTAGGTAAGAGAACTATGAATAGCCAACAAACATTTTAAAATCTCACTTTCTTTAATAATTACAGAAATTCAAATGAAAACAATGAGATCATTTTTATCTTAAATTGTCAAGAGTTAAAAACTTCGGTAGCCTCCAGTGTTCTTGACAATGGGAGGAAACAGGCATTCTCATGTATTTTGGTGTGGCATATTCAAGGGCAAACTGTCCATAAAACTTGTGAATGTTTATGCCTGCTGGCCCAGAATTCCAGTGCTAGAAAGTTACCCTATAGCAATATATGCACAAACAAGGTAAGATACCTACATACAGTTACTTACTAAGCAAATTCTATATAAAGAGCAACAACAAAATGAAATAAATCTAAATTTTGTCACCATGGGATTAGTAAGCCAAAGGACATCAGTAAAATGGAATACTTGAGGGCTACTATTTATTTATTTATTTGTTTATGAGTAGGAGTCTCACTCTGTCACCCAGGCTGGAGGGCAGTGGCACACTCCCGGCCACCACAGCCTCAACCTGCTGGGCTCCGGCGATCCTTCCGCCTCAGCCTTCCACGTAGCTGGAACTACAGGCATGCGCCACTATGCCCAGCCCATTTTTTAATTTATTGTAGAGATGGGGTCTCACCAAGTTGCCCAGGCTGGTCTCGAACCCCTGGGCTCAGGCAATCCTCTCACCCCAGCCTGCCAAAGTGCTGGGATTATAGGGGTGAGCTACTGAGCCTGGCCTCATTTTCCTATTATTGAGTTTTAAGCATTCTTTGCATATTTTGGACAACAGCCTTTTATCAGATGTGTTTTTTGCATATTATCTCTCAGTCTGTGACTTGTCTTCTCATTCTCTTGACATTGTCTTCAAAATCAGAAGTTTTAAATTTTTATACAATCTAGTTTGTTATTCTATTTAACAGATCATACCTTTGTTGTGTCTAGAAAGTCATCTCCATACCCAAGGTCAATTAGATTTTTTCTTATGTTGTCTTCTAAGAGTTTTACAGTTTAACATTTTACATTTAGGTCAAGGATCCATTTTGAGTTAATTTTTGTAGAAGATTCCAGGTCTGGGTGTAGATTCATTTTTTGGCATGTAGGTGTCCAGTTGTACTAGCATCATTTGTCAAAAATACTACCTTTGTGCCCTTGTATTACCTCTGTTCCTTTGTCAAAGATCAGTTGACAATATTTATATATTGTGTGTTTTACTTTTATAAGCAGAAAAAAGAATGTGGTATGCAAAAGGATTTTTAACGAGGCGACTTCAATAAAAGCTTGAAGAAAACAAGACAAAACAACCCCACGTTCACCCCATGGAGGGTGCAGAGAGCGCAGAGGTCCAGCTAGAAGAGGTTAGAGGAGACCAAACATGATGAAGAGGGTTTAGTGGATGCAAGTTCGTTACAGGGACTGTAGTAGTGTCGGAAGACAAATCCGCTTCACGGTCCAGAATTCTGAGGGAGTAGAGACCTGATGGGAAATAGGGTCTTAGGAAGGGAGCTAAGATTAGCCTCCAAGGATTCTCACCCACATAGGAAGAAGCAGGAAGGGATTCCAGCTGGATGGATTTGCACAAGTGACAGAGTGCTAGATCCGAGTGCCAGGCGCTGGTGGGAACACAGTGGAAACAGAGTTAACCAAGCCTCTGTAGATGCTGGCAATTACTGGAGGAGGCAAAAAAGACTAAAACTGCTTCCCTACTGAACTTCATGTTGCTATCAAAGTTATGGGTAACTTGACACTTTTGAATGTACAATTGCAGAATCTTCCAGAACATGATGGCGTGGTTACTGCTCCCTTACAGATTACTTCCATTTCCAGGAACTTATCCAAGCTTTCCTTTATTTACCCACTCACCCTTCCAACTTCTATTGAGTGTTCGGAGTAGGTTTCCAAGCTAAGTAGGGAGCGGGTTGGTGGAGGTGAACATTCATGATGAAAATTCTGGCCAAGCAACTCACAGCCTCTTAAAATAAAGGATAAGATTCACACAGTCAAGGTACGTTGTGATAGCTTAGAAGAGTTTAAAAAGGTAAAGGTTTGACTGTATTGACTTACCATCTCTGTGATCTGAACAAACAACCTCAGAGTCAGTTTTTCTACTGGTATAATACCCATTTTAATCCCTGCTACTGGTATTAATACCTGGTACAAGGTAGATACTTAATAAAGTATTGCTGATATTATTATCAAAGTGCCACAGGAGGAATACAAGTAAATTCAATGGTCTTTTTCCACTAATGGAAAAATAAGAATGATAATATCTCAGAATTTTTGTGAAGGTTATAAATAACCTTTTCCTTCACACTACTTAAACATACAAAGAATAACCACTGTGAAACTCTACCAATACTTCTAGTAAAAATGGAAACAATCGCTGTTTATTTTTATTTATTTATTTTTTTGAGTTGGAGTCTTACTCCGTCGCCCAAGCTAGAGTACAGTGGTACACTCACAGCCACCCCAACATTGACCCGCTCGGCTCCGGTGATCCTTCCACCTCAGCCTTCCAAGTAGCCAGAACTACAGGTGCATGCTACCATACCCAGCTAATTTTTGATTTATTGTAGAGACGAGGACTTGCCAAGTTGCCCGGGCTGGTCTTGAATCCGCGGGCTCAGGCAATCTACTTGCCTCGGCCTTCCAAAGTGCTGGGATTACAGGCTGAGCCACCAAGCCCAGCTGCTGTTTATTCTTTAAAAAACAAACAAAACACAGTTACTTTTTGGGATGCACAAGTGTAAATTTCTCTCCAAAGAATGCTCCCTGGGCTTTTTTATTGTCTTATGCATCCACAAATTTAGGAGTCTTGTGAATTTTGGGTCTTGGAGCATTTCTGGTCTACAAAGTTGTTTATTTCGCACTTATTGTAAAACCTTCCTATAGCGTATTTTGAAACAATACACAGGAACGAATATCAAATTTATGTCCAGATGTGCTCCCAATAGGGGGTTCAACTCTGTTGTAAGAGTCTTAGAGCAAGAGTCTTGGCTGGTAGTATCATTATGATTTCAAACTGAGAGCCCCCATGGACTCAGAACATTCATGAGATGTGGCCCCCCCCAAATCCAAGAGTCTCTGGGCCTGATAAATAACCTTTCACCCATCAGAAAGACCTGCAGTCTCTGCCCTAGGTGGTCAAGGATGAGTTGCTACTGGCTTATACGCCCTGGATCACTACCAGTGCAAGACAGCTCTAACCTGGCATCTGTTCTCTTCCTCAACATGGCCTTGGCAGTGGATTGGGTTGTTCAGTCAATAAAAAAGATTTCACCAAGTGTAGTTTATGTGCTCAGGATGGTGCTAAGATCTATAAAAGCTATACAAAACATGGATATCTATCAGGTTGACTCTGCCAAGAAGTAGCTTACAATCTAGTCATTTTAGCCACCTCCACTGTGGAGGTCTTGCTCCTTCAGCCCTGCTCTGTGCTTCGTTTCCAGAAGATTCCACAACCAACAAAGATTCCGGCCAAGAGTCAGAGTCTATTCCAGAATATACTGCTGAAGAGGAACGGGAGGACAACCGACTGTGGAGGACAGTGGTGATTGGAGAACAAGAGCAGCGCATTGACATGAAGGTCATCGAGCCCTACAGGAGAGTCATTTCTCATGGAGGTAGTCACACTCTGTGCAAATCCGGGAAATGGGAAGAGGGTAGCCATTTTTAAATTGGAAAATAAAACTACGGTTCTCTGTAGCACAACATCCCAGAGACCCAATTCTGCCGTCAGTATTCAGGAAACGATGAGCTAAGTATGTTATATCCTCATACTCAAGTTAATAAACATTTGAAAGCCTACTAGGCAAAATCAATTTTCCAATGTGAAAAATGCCTTTCACACCATGTACTGATAGCTATAATCTTACCTTCTGTGCAAATTTCTTGAAAGCCATAGTTGTCCAGTTTAATCATGTCTGTTCAGAATTTCTATCCGTTGATTGTAGGGTTGAACTGAATAGGTTAGAGTATGTACCACTGTGGCTTGAAGCAATATCACTACCCCAGAGGTGCTTCTAATTATAAAATGGTCTTTTGAATACTCTCCAAAAACTTTAGAAAATCTTTTAAGACTCAGCTTGGTCATTGTTTTCCCTGCCTGAAGTTTGCTTTTCTATAAACTACTTTAATTCTAGGCCTGACAAGAGCCAACCCCAGTCAAAGCCTCCACCTATTTAGTGAGGGACAAGGAAGAGAGGAAAGTGTGTTTTGTATTTCCAGCGCTTTCTTGGGGGCTTTGAGAACATGTGGCCTTGATTAATTTGAGATTCACAAAAAGTCAGATGAGCACAAGCAACACATTGAACGTTGTCAACTTCAGAAAACATCGACAGCTTTTTTATTTTTCTGCTGCATGCATTCCTTCCCTGAAGTCCTGAGGCATCACTCTAACTACCCAGCTGTTCCAGAAAAAGTGTAAGCTGACAAAGCAGTTGTTGCTCTCAAAATTCTCTCTTCCTTAATGAGAACAGGGAAATAAGAGTCTTGGCACTACATCAAACCTGTGGCTTTTGTTTTCTAAAGAGCAGAAGGCCATGTGGGGGTTTTGTTTTGTGTTGTTTTGTGTTTTTTTAAACAGAGACTCACTCTGTTACCCAAGCTGGAGTGCAGTAGCATGATCCTAGCTCACCGCACCCTTGATCTCCTGGGCTCAAACAATCCTCAGTCTTCTGAGTAGCTGGAACTACAGGTGCCTGTAGACCACCACACCTGACTAATTTTTGTTATTTTTTGTAGAGATGAGGCCTCACTATGTTGCTCAGGTTGGTCTCAAAATCCTGGACTGAAGTGATCCTTCTGCCTTAGCCTCCCAAAGTGCTGGGATTATAGGCTTGAGCCATTGTGCCTGGCCCGTTTTATTATTTCAATCAAGTATCCATCCACTGGCAGATTTTTCACCTCTCATCCCATGCACTGCTGCCTCCACCCAAGTATCAGGACCACCCAGGACCTCTGGTCATGGTAGTGAAGGTGAATGCCAGTCTATGTCCCTGGCCATGAGCCTTCTTTTTCTTGCCTTACTGTTTGACCTGAAATGGTCATAGAGCCCAGTGAAAGGTGCTGGGAGGCCAGGGGCAGTTTTCTCTCAGGGGATAAGGGCTGGCCCAATCATGCCAATAGTGACACAAAACTGGCTGTAGAGTCAACTCTTCTGTTTTTATGCGCAAACAACTGGAACACTCAATCTTCTCCGTCTTCCTAGATGGTCACACCTGCTTCTGCACTACCCATTAGGTGTTTCTGGATTGTTTGCTTTTTGGAAAGAAAAACAAAACACCAGCCCACATAGTGGGACCTGTCTCTACAAAAAATAAGTAAATAAATAACTTATGCCTGTAGTCCCAGCTACTCAGGAGGCTGTGGTGGAAAGATCGTCTGAACCCAAAAGGTCAAGGCTGCGGTGAGCCATAATCATGCCACTACACTTCAGCCTGGGAACCAGAGTGAGACCCCAACTAAAAACAAAAACAAAACGTACTACGATAGTAGCCTGTGATCATTCTAAAAAGTAAAAAAAAGGCCGGGCTCAGTGGCTCAGCCTGTAATCCCAGCACTTTGGGAGGCCAAGGCCAGTGGATTGCCTGAGCCTGAGGGTTCGAAACCCACCCAGGCAACTTGGCAAGACCTCATCTCGACAAGAAATCAAAAATTAGCCGGGTGTGGTAGTACACGCCTATAGTTCTGGCTACCTGGAAGGCTGAGGCAGAAGGATCGCGGGAGCCCAGCAGGTGGAGGCTGCGGTGGCCGGGAGCATGCCACTGCACTCCAGTCTGGGAACAGAGAGAGACTCCAACTCAAAAAAAAAAAGTAGAAAAAAAAAGAAAAGTCTGTCAAAGTAAATCAGAGTCACCCAGTGATAATCCCTATAAACATTTTTACCTTTCAGTTTCTTTTTTTTTTTTTGGAGTAGGAGTCTCACTCGGTTGCCCAGGCTAGAGTGCAGTGGCACCTTCAGGGTCACCTCAACCTCGACCTGATGGGCTCAGATGATCCTTCCACCTCAGCCTTCCAAGTAGCTAGAATCACAGGTGTATATCACCACACCCAGCTAATTTTTTTATTTGTTGTAGAGACAAGGTCTTGCCAAGTTGCCTAGGCTAATCTTGAACCCCTGGACTCAAGCAATCCTCCCACTTCCGCCTCTCAAAGTGCTGGGATTACAGGCGTGAGCCACCATGCCTGGCACCTTTCAGCTTTAAATTTAGAGTTCCTGCTGGGCTCGGTGGCTCAGCCTGTAGTCCTGCGCTTTGGGAGGCTGAGATGAGTGGATTGCTTGAGTCCGCGCGTTTGAGACCCACCCGGGCAACTTGGTGAGACCTCATCTCTACAATAAATCAAAAAAATTAGCCGGGTGTGGTAGCACACACCTGCAGTTCCAGCTACTTGGAAGGCTGAGGCGGAAGGATCGCTGGAGCCCAGCAGGTTGAAGATGCAGTGGCCGGGAGCGTCCCCTGCACTCCAGTCTGGGTGACAGAGTGAGATTCCAACTCAAAAAAAAAAAAAAAAAAATTTAGAGTTCCCATGTTGAGAAGAACAGATGGTTTTGCTGCCATCATAAATCCAGTTTGTCTCTTAATACTAAGACGCACCGGGTGGCTGGCACCTGTAATCCCAGCACTTAAGGAGGCTGAGGTGGGAGGATTGTTTGAGCCAAGACAGCCTGGGCAACATAGTGAGACTCATCTCTACCAAAAATAAAAATAGCCAGGTGTGGTGACGCACACCTGTAGTCCCAGTTACTTGGGAGGCCGAGGCAGTAGGATCCCTTAGGCCCAGGAGTTTGGGGCTGCAATGAGCTATGACTGTGTCACTGCACTCCCTCGAGCCTGAGAGACAGAGCAAGACTTTGTCTCTAAATTTAAAAAAAACTCCAGTAGACTCACCTACTTGTTCTCTAGGAGGGTTGGATGGATGTGTTAAGTACATTGGCCCATTGCCTGCATCAGGAGGAGAGAGTAATTCTCATCAGCACACTGATGGTCAGAAAAAGCCACTGCTTCTGCTTGTCGCCATCTTTGTAAGATTTTACCTGACACCTCAGGGCTAACCTGGTTTGCTGTGCTCTGTATCCCTGCCACCTCCTCCCCTTGGCATTTGCTCCTTCCATTCTGTGTCATGAGCTCGGCTTTTGTCTGTGTGACTGTCCTATTTGTTTTGAAGTGAAGGCCACCTCTCACCAGCTCTGCCTCAGCCTTCTCCAGGTGCTGGCCTGCATGATGTGCCTCTGGCTGCAACCACCCAGAATGTTAGCGAGATGCCACCTTTTCCTACACCCTGAACAGCTCTTGTGCTCTGTAGGTAAAGATAGCTCAGATTTTACTTCTAAATTTGCCAAAGCTTTGTCTTCCATATCGGAAGCTTATATTACCATCTTAGACCACAATGATGATACAGCTCCTTAAATATCAACCTAGAGTTATTTGTCATCCTTCTGACGAGCATTTAAAAAGCAGCAATGCCTGTAACCCCAGCCCTTTGGGAGGCCGAGGCGGGAGGATTGTTTGAGCCTAGGAGTTCGAGATCAGCCTGGGCAACATAGCGAGATCTCGTCTCTACAAAATAAAAGTTAAAAAATTAGCCAGGCGTGGTGGTACATGCCTGTAGTCCCAGCTACTCTGGAGGCTGAAGTGGAAGGATCACCTGAGCCCAGAGGACTGAGACCGCGGTGAGCTGTGATCGTGCCACTGCCCTCCAGCCTGGTGACAGAGTGAGACCCTGACTCAAAAAATAAATAAAATAAAATAATAAAGAAGCAGCAGTCACTCCACAGTGAGCATGAATCTTACTATGGTGCTTGGCATTTTGCTATGATGAAGTTTTCTCATTCAGGCCAGTAAGGAGGTGCCAGCTATACGGTATCTGTGAGTCAACTGCAACGTGTACATAATCAAAAGAACTGCAGAAGTTGTCCACAAAGCGAGGCCTTGCTAATGGTCCCACCAGTTGGGTATGCTGGTGCATGAGAACTGTATTTGAGCAAATAATTTAGCCTTCAGTTTTGCTGACTTGATATGAGGCCATGTCAGAGGCCCGGTACACAATACAGAAGACTGGGGCCAAGACTCATTCTTGTCTGTGAACTTAGTACACGGGTACACAGGTCCACCTTCTCTAGACCTCAGCGGCTTCATCAGTCACATGGGGGTGATCTCACAACACCATTGCTCACATCTTGCAAGCCTGAGAGCAGTATCCCCACCATCTGCATAAATAAAAACTAAGAGGATTATGGGTGGTTCTGCTTAGCCAGCAGTGGGGGGTCCCTCTGAAGCCAGAACTGGCTTCTCAAAAACTTGGAGCAGAGAACACATTTAAATCATGAAGGACGATCGCACTAAAGAATTGTAACGAGGAGTTTCCTTTCTTTTTTCCCTTTTTTTTTTTTTTTTTTACTTGTCTTATTTCATTATAGGAGATTCAGGTAACCTTCTCTGCAGTATTGCCAGACAAATGCTCCTGGAAAGAATGACAAGAGTTGCCGGCTGATGTGTGTGTGTGTATGTTTTGTTGAGACTGTGACATCTTTCCTTCTCTCTCCATTCCATTTGTTGGCCAGCAAACTTGTGTTACGTCCCTTTCATACCTGTCTGTGCCACCTCAGGTAAGGTTTGCCATCGTTGCTTCAGAGGGTCTCAGGAGGCGCCGTGGTGGGATTGCCCAGACGACCCAGCACATACGCCCTGAATTTACCTTGTGTTTATTGAGAAAAGAGTCTAACAAAAGAAGTGTCTTAAAAAACAAACTTCAAATGAATGATGCTGTTGCCAACAGGCAACTATACTTGAGAAAGTTTCATATTTTAGAATAGAATTGAGGTGTTAGCTGACCCCCCTTGAAGGTATCTGGGAGGGGTAAACAGCAAATGGTCCTACTCAGTCTAGCTATCACACTTTGCCAGCAATTGCTGTATTTTTTGAACTATCTCCCACGCCTGACAGCAATGGCACCGGCTCTTGGTTTAGGAGGGAAATGTTCACGTGGAATTCTTTTTCTTTTTTTCCTTTCTTAAGTCATCACCCCTCCTCTTAGTCTCTTCTTTTCTTTTTTTGCCTCTTCTTCTCTTCCTCTACCCAAAAGTACACAGCCATTTTCATTTGTACATTTCAGTAATTTTTATATAAACATGCATTTCTTACTTAGCCATCCTGAAGTAGCAAGTTGATTCCTGAGTATTCCTTTGGTTAAATGAATACGATTCTACAACATTCCAAGAGTAGATGGCATTTACACAATGAGCTGAATTGCCTTTATATGACTTCTGAAGCACTGTTTATAAGCCTCAGTGTTTTCCTTTAAAAAAAATTCTTAGAAATTCTCCAGAAATTGGCTGGACACACTGGCTCATGCTTGCAATCTCCAGTATTTTGGAAAGCTGAGGCAGGAAAATTGCTTGAGCCCAGGAGTTCAAGACCAGCCTGGGCAACATAGTGAGACCTCATCTCTGTAAAACATCAAAAAATAAGCCAAGTGTGGTGGCATGTGCCTGTAGCCCCAGCTACTCAGAATGCTGAGGCAGAAGGATATTCTGCGCCCAAGAGGTTGAGGCTGTGGTGAGCCATGATCGTGCCATTGCACTCCAGCCTGGGCAACAGAGTGAGACCCCAGACTCAACAAATAAATAAATAAAAACCCCAGAAATAAATAAAGAAATCAAAGTAACTGAGCAGTCATGATCATTAAATTATACTGACACCCTGAAGCCAGGCAGCTACATTTAGAAAGACACTTTTGAGAGGATGCATTCTTATATGTTTTTAGGTTGAATTCATTATGTCTCTTGTCTCTTTCAATGAACTCCAGCTTTTCATTGTGCTGAGAATGAATTGCATACCTTTATGGTGTAAGGATTAGTATGGCTAAACTACTGTATCCTATGTGGGTTTCCATTTAGTTATGAATCTTTTGAAATGAAACTGTTTGGTGAAACAAGCACTTCTTGTATTGGAATACATCTCCTTCTGCCGTTTTCCTTTATATTGCATTCTAAAAAAAAGTTGATAAATAACTACATATCGGAAAAGATGGAACTAAAGCAAAAGATCCAGAGGGAAGCTACTACAATGCTCTTTCACAAATACATGTTGCATCAGGTGTATACTTACATAAGTGGCGTCTTCTAAGATATATACCATAAGCACTGTATACAAGCTCAAATTAGCAATACACACAAACCCATAATTGGATATATTTTAGGTCGTATCATGTTCTTCCTCCACCTTTTTTTTGTGTGTGGTAAAGTCATACTCTCGATCTTTGTAGAGAACATCTCATTAAACTGCTTTTCAAGAGTTAATTAACCCCATTCATATCTATATACAGTCAATATTTCACTGCCATGTAATCACCAGAGGGGTATTTACAGTTCTGAAAACAAGAGCATGCTGAGTTCTGGGAGGACTGAATCAGGCTTAAGTGCATATCCTGTCCTCCTACTCAAAGCTTTGAGGAAATCTCTATCTAATGATTCTAGAGTCCAAAACTACAGAACACACATTGCAAGTGTTTAAACAGAGTTATTAAAAAATGAAAATTCAGGCCTTGCTTCCCTTTTGAAGTGTGAAAGATACGTGGCACTCCATACACTTACCTATGTGAATTTGACCAACACCTGCCATGAGTGTCAAAGGTGAGCTCTGAGAGAACATAGAGCTTGCTCAAAAGATAGGGAAAGCCGAAATTATGTCAGAGCTTTCCAAAGATGGGAATAATGTCCTGAGATGTGTCTACCTTTTTCTTTTCATTTCTTTTGAGTTGGAATCTCACTCTGTCACCCAGGCTGGAGTGCCGTGGCACACTCACGGCCACCCCAGCTTTGACCTGCTGGGCTCCGGCGATCCTTCCGCCTCAGCCTTCCAAGCAGCCAGAACTACAGGCGTGCACAACCACACCTGGCTAATTTTTGATTAATTGTAGAGACAAGGTCTCACCAAGTTGCCTAGGATGGTGTCGAACCCACAGGCTTAGGCAATCCACTTACCTCAGCCTCCCAAATGCTGGGATTACAGGCTGAGCCACTGAGCCTGGCCTACCTTTTTCTTGACCCCTAGTGTTTCAATGGCCATACTTGGCTGCATTTCCCACCTGCTGTTTTCTTCAGCCCTACCTGCAAAGATCACTCTCCCACCCACACCCTATGTTTCTAAATTTCCCCAAAGCACTTATTTTCATAAAACTCAAAGATAATTCAGTCAGGCCCTTCTTGAGTTTTTTCCTTTCCTTTAAGAAGCTGGGTTCTGAATTCTGTGTTCAGTAATTCTGGATCTCGCTAGAATTTTCCAAGGATTCCTGTACTGTCTGATGAGTCCAGAGATCCCAAGAACACTGCAGTCCTCAAAATAAAAATAAAAGGGCTCTACTTGTCTGTTCATTAGTATCCGATCACTGGAGTGTGTGGGTCTGAGCTTATTTTGTAGTTCAGTGGTGAAATTCTCCCTTCAAGGCCGGGCTCGGTGACTCAGCCTGTAATCCCAGCACTTTGGGAGGCCAAGGCGAGTGGATTGCCTGAGCCCGCGGGTTGGAGATCCACCCGGGCAACTTGACGAGGCTTTGTCTCTACAATAAATGAAAAATTAGCCAGGCGTGGTAGCGCACGCCTGTGGTTCTGGCTACTTGGAAGGCTGAGGTGGGAGGATCGCCGGAGCCTAGTAGGTCAAGACTGCGGTGGCCCGGAGTGTGCCACTGCCCTCCAGTCTAGGCAACAGAGTGAGACTCCAACTAAAAAAAAAAAAAAAAAAATTCTCCCTTCACATTAACCAGGGTCTCAAAGTAAAAAGAACTAAAGAGGATCAAACAGGACCACCTTCTTAACCATCAGAAGAGAGAAGTACTATATCAATTAGTATTGCATAGATTAGAAACACGTAAGTCAAAAAGTGTTGCCCACTTTTTATAAGTTGAATACTGATACCCCATTCACAACTATATATACAACAATCATTCATGATGTATTATATCCTACATACCACAAATATATTTGTACAATATGAAGCTATATGACATGTATATTAACTACTAAAAGATAATTATATGTGTATATACTTATAGAACTGTAATATAATAGTCAATATAATATTCATTTCCATATCTACACACTTGCCAGGGCTTTAGATTTTTCCTTTAGGTCAGATATTACCTTGTTAAGAGCTTTCAATCGGTTACAAATGTCTTTTTGTTTGTCCCCCAGGATACTATGGGGACGGTCTAAATGCCATCATTGTGTTTGCCGCCTGTTTTCTGCCAGACAGCAGTCGGGCGGATTACCACTATGTCATGGAAAATCTTTTCCTGTGAGTGATACTTATGACAAAGTGCTTTGAGTTAATGTCTGTGGCATGTAATGGCATCTTTAACCTAAGGATATAGATGATATAGATAGAATATTCTAAGGCTTTCATAAAAAGTCCGAGGTTTCTGTCAAGAAATACTGTTCAAGAGGCCAAAATCTTTAAAGGAGCTCTTTTGTCGGTAGAATAGAAATAGAAAACAAAATGAACAGAGCTTGGGTTACATTTTAAAATTTTATAACATTTCCTTTGGGTGAAGTATTAATATTTTTATTTCTTGATAGCGTGTTCCTAGTCAGCTAAGACTGACCGTAACCTGACTTCATTCATATCTCCTCTTAGTTAATCTGAGTTGCCCTTAGTATTTGATAACGTTGTTGACATTTTTGAAAGTCAGGTTTCCAACCCACACATTTTTCTAGTGTACCAGCATTAAAAAAAAAAAAAAGATAACCTTCCAAATAAAGGAGTAATATTCACTCTCAGAGGAATGATCTTAGGTAACTGTATTCATTCTTCTCAAGGTAAAGAGGTAATATGCACGATCATCCTTAAATGTCATTCACCTTGTAATTTAAATGTTATATAATTATGGTGTACATAAGATGAAATATTTCATGTGGGAACTGAAAACACTCCTTTTCCTTCCTGTGATCAGATATGTAATAAGTACTTTAGAGCTGATGGTAGCCGAAGATTATATGATTGTATATCTGAATGGTGCAACCCCAAGACGGAAGATGCCAGGGCTAGGCTGGATGAAGAAATGCTACCAGATGATTGACAGACGGTACGTGAGTTCCATTATTTAATCACTCTTTTGACTTCCTCAGTAGCTCCCATGTCTATTTCCTTCTAGCCTATCAAAAATGCAATTACATTTTAGGAGCATTCAGTTATGCATATTTAAAAGAATAAGTTATAGAAACAGTAATAAAAGTGTAACTTGACCCAAAATTGAAATACAGCAAATCCTCCTCAGATTTTGGCAAATATGATCTCTATCGTGGCAAAGTCTATTTTAAACTATGCACATGCAGTTGCCACATGAAGAAGCAACTTGAGCTGATAAACCAAAATACCCATGATTCTTTTTTTTTTTTTTAGTTGGCGTCTCACTCCCTCACCGAGACAGGAGTGCAGCGGCCGCGCCCGGCCACCGCAGCCTCGACCTGCTGGGCTCCAGCGATCCTTCCGCCTCAGCCTTTGGGAGGCTGAGGTGAGTGGATTGCCTGAGCCCGCGGGTTCGAGACCCGCCTGGGCAAGTGAGACCTCATCTCTACAATAAATCAAAAAATTAGCCGGGCGTGGTAGCGCA
>CAUYQG010200592.1:0-40456 GCA_963574415.1 Tarsius wallacei | reverse complement strand
AGTCAGGTTCTTTACAAATGGTATTTTGATAGATATTGGATTGTGTCTGTGGCATATTTGTGCTATTCTTTTAAGAACAATGTTGCATTACGTTCATTTGGGTAAATTGTGATTTGACGACTGATTTTCAATAAAATGTTTTCTTCATTTAAAAAAAAAAAAAAGATTGGTTAAAAAATGGAAGGTTTTCACTTGGAACGATACTGAGAAAACCCTACCCACCTATTACCCAGGTTGCATTTACAGGCTGTCTTCTGTAGGATAAACTTAAAATGATGGTGACCACTTCTGTTTACCAGTAAAGAATATGTGCTGTGATTGGAAATCAGTTTTTGAGGACCACATCGATCATTTTATAATTTGGAAGTGTTTATCTTCTTAGTGAAATGCATTTTTTTCATATCTTGCAAGAGATCCTCTTACTCACATTTTATGCCTCAGGAAGATGTTGTTCTGTAGAATTAGGCTATTAGGGTAGCTGGTTTCTTTCCTCCATCAGATTCTCTGCTTTTGTGTTGTTTGAATAAAATGAAGAGAGAGCCCTGAACTTTGCTGAAGACTAGGGCTGGATTAATGAGCATTCACATCCTGGTTTATTTTAATCACTGAGGAGTTTATTATATTTTTATACCATTATTGGCTTCTGCCCCCGATTAAACAGAGAAGCTAGGAATGATGAAATACTCTTCTCGTGCTTCACTTTTTGAGACCTTGACCTTCTGTTGCAATTTGAGGTTGTTGTTGGAGCAGTTTTGTGATTGGCTCCTGAGCTGGGCTGTGATTCTCCCCTCCCTCCCCTAGACTTGTGATGCCCCCACCGCTGTTACACTTTTAGCAGTATGTGTGCTGGGTTTTAGGGAGCCTGTTGACCTCTAGAGGAAGCAGTGGTTTTAAAGGAGGTGAGGTTTACAGTGATTAATCATTATTTTTCCTGTGGTAGCAGCATTTAGCGAGCAGCTACATTTGGGTGTCGCAGGGGAATGTGAAGAGAAGAGAGACCAAGCTCCTGCCACATGCCTGTGGAGCAGACGAAAATTCACCCTAATGAAAGGCATCCCTTGCCTCAGTCAGTGCATGTTCACTGAATAGTGGGAGGAAAGGTAGCCAGGTACACATATGTCAAAATTTGCTCATATGGTACAACTTAAACGTATCTCAGTTTATTGTATTTCAGTTATACTTCAGAAAATTTGGTTAAAAAATTTTTTTTAGGCATCTCTCTCCTGGGTGCTAGGCTTGTTGGACTAAGCCCTCATCAATAGAGGTCCCTATAAAAATAGTTGCTATTACTGTCCCTTGATTACACAGGAAAAAAACCCAAATTCAGTGATTTTTCATTGACTTGTCTAGGACCATCTGGTTAGTAACAGATTGGTCTGAATAATGAATTGATCCATTGACTCAGTAATTTTGCCGAGTGCCTGCTATATACGGGCGGTGTGAGTGGGAGACTGTGCTGAATTAGGATCTAAACAAAATGCATGGGGTGGGGAGCAGAAGGGAGAGGTGATTCACCCTGGGAAGGTTTTGTGGAGGGAGCTGATTCAAGCAGGGTCTTGGAAAAGGATAAGTAGGACTTAAGTAGAGATTAAGGGAAAAGGTGAGAAGGCAGTTATTATTTTTTATTTAAATAATTTAGTAATCAGCTTTTAAATTGAAAACTAACCCCAGTGCTTTGGGAGGCTGAGGTGAGTGGATTGCCTGAGCCCGCGGGTTCGAGACCCTCCTGGGCAACTTGGCGAGACTTCATCTCTACAATAAATCAAAAAATTAGCCGGGCGTGGTAGCGCGCGTCTGTAGTTCCAGGTACTTGGAAGGCTGAGGCGGAAGGCTCGCCGGAGCCCAGCAGGTCAAGGCTGCGGTGGCCGGGAGCAGCCACTGCACTCCAGTCTGGGTGACAGAGTGAGACTCCAACTTAAAAAATAAAAAAGAAAACTAACCAATACATGTAGTAAAAATTCACATGGTGCCAAAAGAAATGCACCGAATAGGAAGACGCCCTCCTGCTCGAACCCTTGATCCCTACGGCACTCCCTCCCTGGGCCCAACTACAATTAGGACTTCTTATGTATCCTTCTGGAAGCATTCTGTGCCTGTTCTAGTGTGTACCCTCACCGTGCTTACATGTACATTCACATGTTTAAAAGAAACCATAACTTGATGGATCTCTAGAGGCTTTGTGTGCCTTGTTATTTTCACTTCATCATAGATTATTATTTAAAAGTTAGTTTGTCTGGAATATTGAGAAATGAATGAGTTACTGGGAAGCACATAAAGTACTTTCAAGGAAGCAGAGTTACCAGTTTGTTCTTTTTTTTTTGTCTTTTTATTTCTTTGAGTCCAAGTCTTACTCTGCCACCCAGGCTGTAGTGCAGTGGCATGCTCACGGCCACTGCAACCTCAATCTACTGGAGTTAGGCTGTCCTTCTGCTTCAGCCTTCCAAGTAGTTGGAACTACAGGTGCGTGCCACCACACCTGGCTCATTTTTTGA
This sequence comes from Tarsius wallacei, assembly GCA_963574415.1. Classification (NCBI taxonomy): domain Eukaryota; kingdom Metazoa; phylum Chordata; class Mammalia; order Primates; family Tarsiidae; genus Tarsius; species Tarsius wallacei. The sequence continues at coordinate 37,964 of CAUYQG010200592.1, read as the reverse complement.
TTTATTGTAGAGACAAGATCTTGCCACCTTGCCCAGGCTGGTCTCTAACTTCTGGGTTCAGGCAGTCCTCTTGCTTTGGCCTCCCAAAGTGCTGGTATTACAGGTGTAAGCCACTGTACCTGGCCAGTTTGTTCTTTAATTCCTGCAGCTTTTGAGGGCCCACCACTGGATTAAGCCCCATTGTCCTCCCTTGGGGACCTCACCTATTGCTCTTTTCTAACAGCAGTGAATAAGACATTTATTCACTTTTTGGACTGGGGATACACTGATAAACAAAACAATGAAAATCCCTTTCTTTGTGGAATGTTTGTTCTTCTGGGAATGAAAGAGGCTGTTAGAGTTTATAGGATGTGTTTGTGCCACATTTTGCGTTATCTTGAGGAAACCCTGTGACTTGGGCATTGGTATCCCATTTAGCAGGGAGGAACCAGAGGCTGAAAAAACTGCTCGTCCAAATCACAGTGGTGAAGAAACATATTGGGTTTGAAGCCTTGGCCTTGAACTCCAGATCCTGAGCTCTTTCTGAGCTGTGCTACTACGTGGGATCAGGGAGCTGCCTTGCATTTCTTGTCTTTCTAACACTGAGTCTAGGGATTCCCAAATAGGAGAGACACAATAACATGGGATAGGGTAATGGGGTTTTGACGCCCAGGAGCCGACAGACCCTGGCACTGCTCTCCAGGCTCTGGCTTTGTAGGGCTGCAGAATGACTGATGCCTGGTGAGCATGAGGGCGCTAAGGTCAGAATTGTCACCACAGCAATCATATCAGAGTGAGCATAGTCAGTTCTTTTGTGACTGATGAGGAAGATGTCCCTAATAGGCAGCAGATTTCTAATTGATATGGAGAGGAATCACATATTACAATATGAATAACCATGGCTGGGTGGCAGAGTGTGGGAGAAATATCAGCCTCCCTTCCTACTCAGTCGCCAGGAGAGCATCTTTCAGGCAAAGACCCTCATACACCAGGCTGGCTTCACCCACCCTGACAGATCCTGTGTGTGCCTTCTGTGGTTTCCAAGGCCCTTTCCTGGATACTGTCTCCTTTGATCCTCAGCACCACCTTGTGAATAAATTGAGATCTGAGTTACCACTTCCATTTACAGATGGAAAAACAGGCCCCAGGAATCTGTGGTTTTTCTAGTGGTCATAAAAGCAGGAGTTAGAACCCCGCTATTTGAATTCCAGATCCAAGATCTTTTTCGCTATTCCTTATTTCCATCTGAGGAAAGGTTGCCAGTGACTCGCCCAAAGTCATGAATGACAGTACTGACCAGGATTGAGTGTCCCTGTGTGCTCAGCATTGCACTGAGGGCTGTTATTCAGTTTTTTATTTCATCCTTGTATTACCCTTAGGATTTGAGATTGTCATTCCCATTTTATGGAATGGAAAACCAAGGACTCAAGGTTAAGTACCTTTGCCACTAGCAAGCAACCGGGCCAGGACATGAAACCAGTAGTTCAGGTAGTTGGATTCCAGGCTTTGTTACTTCCATTAATTTGATTGGAAACATTTATTGAGTGCCTACCCTCAATAGGGTATGCTGAGGGTATACTCAGAATTGAAGTACTTTATTCCCATGTGTGATAAGAAGTATATTTGCTTTTTGTCCCTGGTTCCTGATAGGAAACTTCTAAAATCCTTGGAATTTTCAGAGTAATAAGACTGTCTTTGTTATTAATACCTGAGCTTATTTGAATGAGATGATTTAGGCTGGGGCCCCTAGATATCCCAGGATGGGGCTGCTCCCTACAAAGACCAGGTGATGGGGTGGGGGGTGGTTGGAACTTCATCTCTACCCGCTGACTTCCTGGAAAGGATTGGGGGTAGGGGCTAGAGATTAAGCTCTGTAAAAACTCTTGAACAACAAGATGTGATGAGCTTCTGGTTGGTGAACGAGAGGAGGTACTGGGAGGGTGGCATGGCTGGAGAGGGCATGGAAGCTCCAAGCCTACCCCTTCTGTTAGCCTGCCTCTGTCTCTTTTTGAGTTGTATCCTATAGAATAAACCAGTAAATATAAAAAGTGCTTGCCTGTTGTTCGAGTTCTTCGAGCCAGTCTAGCAAATTATTGGTCCTCAAAAGGTCATGAGAATCCCTGATTTACAGCATTGGTCAGAAATACAGGTGGCCCAGGACTTGTGACTGGTATCTGAAGTAGGGGAGGTCTTGTGAGAATGAGCCCTTAACTGTGGAATGTGACACTAACTACCTAGAGTTCTGATTGAATTGTTGGACACCCGTTTGGTGTCTGGAGAATCAGAGACTTGGTTACTAGTATTGGAAAACACCCAAAGGCCATTTTACAGATGGACCAATGGAGGATTAGACTGGTTTTGAGAACTTGCCCGGGATTTCTTTAGCAGTAAGTGGGGGAGCTGGGACTTGAATGTGTGTGGTTTGACTTCAAAGCATGCACTCCAAATGACCCCTTGATTTTTGCTGTCCCATTGACTACCTCTTTGTGCCAGGTGCTCACAAGGAGCTAGCAATCAAAAGGTTCCAAGCCGAGCTCTTCCCTGGGCTTTAACCTCTTGATTCAGCTTTAGTGCAAGGCTGTGTGAGCCCGGCACATTACTCAACTTGCCTGAGCCTTGGTTTCCTTTGAATAAAAATACAGTCAACCTCATGACTTTTGTGATGTCAACCGAAGGCTCATACATTTGTAAAGGAGAGCTTCCTTTCTCATAAAGGAGAGTTTCCTTTCTCATAAAGGGTTGCGGCCTGCATGGTGGCCATTCTGGCGGACTGGGAATTGTAGCCTCTGGCTTCTTCGGAGATCAAGTGCTTAAAGAGTTAGAAGGATAAGACAGGAGTTTGTGCTGAACAGGGTGGCTGAATATATATAATTAATAGACTGTAGGAGGAGTTGTGAATATTTGTGCTTCGTGCCTCTTCATGGATCAGATGTTCAAAAAATGGTGGCACCGGCATGATTTGAGGGTGGGGTTTTGGGCCCTCTGATGTCGAAAGGTGAAGCAGAGGACATGAAAACCCTCACTGTGCATCCTCTGCTAGTCAGCCGAAGCTGGTCTGTAGATGGTGGTCAGTTTTTAGGAAGGGATGTATTGTGAAACAGGTGAGCTGTCACATGGAAACTACAGTGGGGGGTGGATGGGGGTGGGGCAAGTGGGGAGCCCGGTTGTGGCTTTAGATGATTGGCCAAAGGTGAAAAAGGAATGAGTTGTCCCTTTCTTGTTTTCCAGAGCTGGTTTCTGCTTACTTCTAGGAAATAATTCTGGTTACAGGTTAACAAGGAAGGGGTACACTGAGACATGTCCAACCTACCATCCTGTCGTGGCTAGGATTTTAAGATTTCTCTGGGTTCCCCATGGCCAAGAGGGGGTCTGTTCACTTGATTAGGGGGCTTAGGATTTTATTTTTATTTCTCAGTGATAAATGTTAGGTGCTAGGTGAATAGTAGGTGAACTTGAAATGTCACAACCCTTTCACTTTCTCCATAAATGTTTGTTCTTTTTCACTTTCTGGCCTCTAGACCTGGCAGTGGTACTCCTCGGACATTCCAGTGGCCTCTGTGAAGCCTATGTACTTGGACACTGACCAGAGGCCAACCCCTCTGCTTACCTATCCCCACCCCCTCTTTCTCTTTGCTTGTTGTCATTTTTTGGTGGGGGGTAGTGTGGGTGTCCTGCCTGAAGGAGGCCAGGCCCAGGTATTTATAAAGTTTTCAGGGAACAGAGATGCTCAGAAGAAGTTTATGTGTCTTTGCTATCCCTCTAGCGACTGGTGGTCACTCACCTGTCTTCTTCTCCCCATTTCCCAGGGATGATCGGGTACGGCATGGCCAAGGGTGCCGTCCACCAGCTCTGCCAGAGCCTCGCCGGGAGGAACAGCGGCATGCCACCTGGGTCGGCCGCCATCTCTGTGCTCCCGTAAGTGCTTGAGGGCTTCTCTGCTGCTGACCACCTCTGCCTCACTGCTGAGGGTTAACATTTGTTTGTCTGACTTGTGTGCCATCACCTCAGGCTCTGATATTCACCAAAGTCCACGAATATATTTTTCTAGTCTGTGCTGCTGTAACAAAATACAAACAACATGATTAACAAACAGCGGCGGTTTAGTGTTCACAGTTCTGGAGGCTTGGAAGTCCAAGATCAAGAAACCTTCGGTATCCAGGCCTATTCCTTGTAGATGGTACCTTCTGTGTAATAGGCTCCCTGTTCCTTTATGAGGGCATTAATCCCATTTGTGAAAGTAAAGCCCTCAGGACCTAATTGTGTCCTAAAGGCCCACCTCTGAATACTGTCACATTGCAGAATATGTTGTACCTATGAATTTGGAGGGGTACACATTCGGACTGTAGCAATACTTCTTTGGGTTTTGGATTATCTTGGGCTGTCCAGAATGGTTGATTGGCTGGTGGAAGAGGTGTGTCATTTTTGCTCCTTGTTTTCTGTTTTTTTTCTTTTCCCCTTCCATCCTTCTTTCCTTTATTTTTTATTTATTTATTTTTTTGAGTCAGCATTTTACTCTGTTGCCCAGGCTGGAGTACAGGGACACAATCACAGCCCACTGTAGTCTTGACCTCCTGGGCTCAGGTGACCCTTCTGCCTCAGCCTCCTGAGTAGCTAGGACTACAAGCAGACACCAGCGGCCCTGGCTAAGTTTTTGATTTTTTTATAGAGACGAGGTCTCTCTATTTTGCCCGGGTGGGCCTCGAACTCCTAGGCTCAAGCAATCGTCTTGCCTTGGCATCCCACATGCTAGGATTACAGGTCTGAGCCATTGTGCCCGGCCTCCTTCCTTCCAAAATAGTCGATACATTTTATTATATATAGTTCTTGTCATATTACAGTGAGTGCATGTGTATGTGTATGTGTGTGTTACGGGGCATGGTGGCAGTTTAGGGGGAGGGTGTGTGGGAGAATATGGGAAACCGTGGGAGATATTTCTCTTTTTGTTCAGGAAGATGGTCCCCATCAGTTGTCTCAGGCGGAGGCAGCTCTTTTGGGGGAAGAGTGTTCCTTGTTGTTGGAAGGATTCCAGCACCAGCAGGCTTGCCTCCTGCCTGTGGTCCTATAAAGGGACTCTGGGACTGCCCAGGAGCTGCACTGACTGACTTGCCAGTTCCCTTTCAGTTGTGAGGTTCTGTGCTTCTGTGATCTGGTCCCACAGCTATTCTGATTCCTAAGGCCTGAATATTCTTGGGAGAGTCATACATACCTGAATTCCTTATTTTCTTGCCGAATATCATAAGGTTTTAAGGAAAGTAGCCACATATTAAAAATTTGATATTTCAGTATTCCTATATTTAAAGGAGTATTGTTACACCTACATCCTAGGAAGTGAGTCAGCTGTATGTTAGAGAGTGAACAAAAACTTAACAACAAAGCACTTTACTTTAATAAAGGCTATATTTTTTTAAAAAGGCAAAATGTGGCTCCTTCCATTTTGTTTGTCTGCCTAAAGGGTGAGTCACACCTTATTGAATTATGCTCATATGTGGTCTTTGTTCATGTGGACAGATTCCTGCTTGCTGTCTGCTTATCCTCCTGTCTGATCTCCCTACATAAATGTTGCCCTTGATGCCAGAGGCCCACAGTGGTCACACTGCACCTTTGCATTTTCCTGACCAAGCAGGCCTGGGCACCGTTATTATCAAGGTGAAGCACAAATGACAGGCTTATCTCTGTGCATTGCAGGATTACTCTGGATACCCCGATGAACAGGAAATCAATGCCTGAGGCTGACTTCAGCTCCTGGACGCCCTTAGAATTTCTAGTCGAGTGAGTATTACAGTCATGTAGGTGACTAAGCATCTTCCAGTCACCATTTTGCCTTCTGTGGGCTAGAGAACAAGTCTGTGTTCTCTTGGATTATCAATCCGAGTGATCTTGTGAGGTCACTGGGCCTCTGAGGATATATGGACATCAGGTGGAGTCCCAGGGAATTGGAGACGGGCGGTAGAGTAGAGGGGCTGGTAGTACCATCATGAATTTTGGCTCTCTCACTCACCACTGACCACACTGAGCATGTTATTGAACTGCTCTAGGCCTCAGTCTCCCCATCTGTGTAATAAAATCCCTAATGGTTGTTAGGAGGATTAGATGGGGTGGTGTATGCTAATTTCTCACACAGCGTCTGGCCCATAGCAAGTGCTCAGCGATCCTTAGCTCCTGTTCATATCATTACTGCTGTGAGGAGGAGTATGAGGGCATGTGTCTGTATTAGTGCTGAGCCACAGATCCTCCGACAGTGACCTTAGTTTCTGAAATCCCATTCACCCGTTGTGAATATAGGTGGCATTTGAAAACTCACAGAAGAAAGAGTTGATTTCAGCTTTTGTGTTTGCCTGTCAGTTCCCCATACTTTTCTATTTAGTCGGCTGGTATTCATCGCACACCTACTACAGGCCAGGTACCACGCTCGGCCCTGGGGACAGGGTGATGAACAAGGAAGGTGTGGCCACTGTCCTACAGAGCAGGTGGACCAAGAAGGTTGAGGCCATGATCTCATCCAGCTGTGCCCATGTATAAGCTGCTTTGACGACTGTTTGTACGAAGTGTTTATAAAGCTTGCAGTATACTTCTGGCCTGATGTTACAATCTCGTGGAAATTAAGTTGGGAGAGATTTTGGACTTGCATTTTGTGTGCGAAGCAAGTACTTACAGAGCATTTGTTGTGTGCCAGGCACCATTCTAAGCACTCCATGACTATTATCTTATTTCATACTCATAGCAAACTCCAAGGGAAGGCTCAGGAACTCAGAGGCATGGCAGGGACATAAATCACTTGCCTGATATCACACAGCAGGACCAGGATCTGACTCAGGCAGTGTGGCTACAGAGCCTGTGGTCTTAACTCGTGAGCCGACAGTTATTTCTGTCTAGGCCAGGAATCATACTTAATACTTGATTTGCAGGAAGAAAAAAACAAAACTAAAGTGGAAGAAACCAAGCTTTGCATTGCATCTTCATTTGAATTTCTTTCTAAAGGTCAATACTTCCAACGACACTTGAGACATTGATCTAGGACCTAGACTCTAGATAGAACATCTGGAGTCCCGTATCTGAATTCATACCAAGCCACAGACCCACAGAGGTGGCTGGTATAAGCATATTTTGTTCTCGAAATCACATTCACCTATTTGTGGTATTTGAAAACTCACCAGACTAGTCATAGAGTTTGCTTTGAAATGTCGGTGAGCACACCACCCTCTAGAATGATGTTCTCTCTCCACCTCCTGAAGAGATTGAAGGGAACAAGATAATTGAAGACAAGCGTAACAAACACGCAAATCCCTGCACATCCAAATGGGACTGGTCTCTTTTAGGGCCTTTCCCTTGCTGAACTCAGCCCCCAGGGTGGAGCTGTGACACATGACAGGACTTCAGGGCATTTTAGCAATGCTTTATATTTTGAGTCCATGTACTTCCCTTGTTCGACCTCCAGAGTGGGGCCTGAATGACTGGGCAGTTAAACATCAGCTCTGTCCCTAAAGAAAACCTCTGGAAGGTCTGGCCCTAAAGAAAACCTCTGGAAGGTTTTTACACATTGGCCCTAAAGATTATCCCAAGAATGCCTGAGTGCCTTCCAATTAAAGAAGGTCTGAGCTGGACTCAGTGACTCAGCCTGTAATCCCAGCGCTTTGGGAGGCTGCAGTGAGTGGATTGTCTGAGCCCTTGGGTTCGAGACCCATCTGGGCAACTTGGTGAGACCTCATCTCTACAGTAAAATCAAAAATTAAGCTGGGCATGGTAGCGCATGCCTGTCGTTCCAGCTACTTGGAAGGCTGAGGCGGAAGGATCGCCGGAGCCCAGCAGGTTGAGGCTGCAGTGGCTGGGAGTATGCCACTGCACTGCAGTCTGGGTGACAGAGTGAGACTCCAACTAAAAAAAAAAAAATATATATATATATATGTATATATATATATATTTTACATATATATTTTTGTATATATAATATTTTTGTATATAAAGAAGGCCTGAAATCCAGCTGGTGAATTATGAAAGTGGATTAGGTACTCAAATGTCAATGTTCTGTCTTTAAAAATTAATATTTGGGAGGCTGAGGTGAGTGGATTGCGTGAGCCCACGGGTTCAAGACCAGCCCAGGTGACCTGGCAAGACCTCATCTCTACAAGAAAATAAAAACAGCTGGGCATGGTAGCGCGTGTCTGTAGTTCTGGCTATTTGGAAGGCTGAGGCGGAAGGATCATTGGAGCCCAGAAGGTCGACACTGGGATGGCCGTGAGCGTGCGTGCCACTGCACTCCAGCCTGGGCAAAGGAGTGAGTCTCCAACTCGGAAAAAAAAATATGTATATTATCTACTTGTTTTTCCTTGTGTATTTGTTGTGCTTTATAAAATTCCTATTTTATTAGAGGGGGTCCTCCTGACTACTCCAGGCAGGGTGAGTTGTTCCTCTCCTCACAGAGTTGTGAAATGCCCCCATTTCCGTATTTTAAAATAACATTTTTTGTTATATAAAATAACATCATTTATCTTAGTAGGCTGTTTTTTATATCTGTTCTTCCATTGCTTAGTTCAGCCCTAAGTGCTTTATAAATATTTGCTTAAACACAAAAAAGAATTTCTTCTTTCTCTCTTTTAAATTTCTGAGAAGGTAATATAGCAAAGTATAAATATTATGCATATATTTCTTAGAATGCACTAATTAAAATATTTTTTTATTTTAAAACCATATCTTAATGTTATAAAGAATTTCAACAATGGAGAACAATACAAAAATGAAATTTAAAATCTGAGTGCCAAGTCCTGCCACTCAAAAGTTAGAATGAGAACGCTACTGAACTCACTGGGAACCTGGGTATGTGTCTGCCATGCCTAGTGACTTTTCACAGCCTCTCCATCCTACCCCAAGCCATTGGATCATGTGCCAGATTTTTGCTTTGAAAATGTAAAACTTCTCTTCTTTATTCTAGAACCTTCTATGACTGGATCACGGGGAAAAACCGACCAAGCTCAGGAAGCCTAATTCAGGTGATAACCACGGAAGGAAGGACGGAGCTTACCCCGGCGTATTTTTAGGTTTCATCTCAGTGCCTGTGAGGGCCTGCGAGAAAAGTCACTAACCCATCTTGGTGTGGCCTTGTCCAGCCCTATGTTTTCTGTAATTCTATTCATGGTACACAATAGTGAATCCTATTTTTCTCTCACCTAATGTGTTCTCCTGGGACAGTGTAATAAGTTTATGTGAAATAAAAACATGTGGGAGTGGAGGTCTACAAACAGCATCCGGTGGTCTGTGTTGACTATGCATAGAACAGCTCCAGCTATGTTGGTGTCACGTCGGGTTGTTTTTGAGTCTCTGTTTAAATCTGTCTCTGACAATGGCTGTCAGTGATTTGTTGGTACTGGGGACATTTTGAGGGCTGAGTTAGTTTTGCATGTCATGTTTATGTCATAGACATGGTTTTTGCAGTCTTGGATTAATCTGCCTTAAAACTTCTTTAGTGGTGTAAGTAAAATCTCATGGACTCTGTCCTGATGTCCTTTTCCTGTGTGGTTGCCAAGTGGCCAAAGGTTAATGTGCCCAATAACTACTTGTGAGTGTTTGGAGTATTTTTTTCCTAATAAATGTTCTTCATTTATTGTGTTGTCTTCTTTATCAAATCGTATCTTACATACAGCAATTATAGATGGGTATACTAGAATTGTAGGCTGCTGGAGGTCTTTTAATCTGAGATTCTCCAAAGGATTTAAGTCCTGAAATAATTTTTTCAGCAGTAACACAAGTTCGATTGTATTGGATGTATCAGAATCTGAGGGTGTCAAGATGGCCCTGTGCATTCAGAAGCAGCTCTCTATGCTACTGATACAGACTGTCTTGGTTGAGAACTAGTGATCTAACCCAACTTGGTCATTTTATAGATGAGGAAACCAAGGCCCAGAGAGGTACTTGCCTTGCCATTGCCAGTAAGTGGCAGAACTAAGCCCAGAACCCAATTGCCAGATGGCTGCTGTCTATAAAGTCCTTTGTCATCTGTTTTCTTTCTTCTTTTTGTTTTTTCAGTGAAGTGAAATTAACTTAACATAAAATTAGCCATTTTGAGGGGTGCAATTCAGTGGCATTTAGCACATTTATAGTGTACAACCATCACCTCTGTCTAGTTACAAAACATTTTCATCACTCCCAAAGAAAATCTAGTTCCTCCCCATTCTCCCTTCTCTACCCCTCTGTAACCACCCATCTGCATTTTGTTCTATGAATTTATCTCTTCCAGATATTTCATATAAATGGAATCATACAATATGTGACCTTATGTGTCTGGCACCTTTCACCTAGCATAATGTGTTTGATGTTCTTTCATATTGTAGCATGTATCAGTACTTTATTCCTTTTTGTTGTCGAATAATATTCCATTATATGTGTATAGTGCAGTTTTGTTTATCTACTGATGTGTTGATAGACATTTGGGCTGTTTCTTCCTCTTAGCTATTGAGTGAATAGTGCCTCTGTGAACATCAGGTACACATATTAGCATACCTGTTTTCATTTCTTTTGGATTATACCTAGGAATGCAATTGCTGTTATATGGTAGTTTCTGTGTTTAATTTTTGGAGGGATCTTTTGAGTCTTGCCACTATGTTTCAAAGTGATTTTATCCAAGCATTGCAGGAAAGACAGTGGGAGCTCAGAAAGGTGAGACTGATTGTTAAGAGTCACCCCCCAGAGAGCCACACAACTGAAACTAGAGTACAAGATTAGCTGTTGATAGCTTAACATGTCCCTTCGTCCATCTCCTCTTCCTAGGAATACCTAGGATTGATAGTTTCCATTTTGCAGATGAAGAAACAGTCCCATATGTTAAGTGACTTGCTGAGGGCATAGTTTCAGGAGAACCAGTAGTCTTCATTCCATTTAGAAATCAGATCTGATTGCTGATGACTGAGGTGTATTTCTTTTCAGATAAAATGTATACGAATACTTCTAGAGTATGTGAAAAAGATGAACTGTGGGGGCAAACAGAGCAAGATAAAAAGGTAAAGGAATGTGGGGAAGTTTCAGGGAGACACACACATTGTTTGTAACACTACTTTCCTGAAATTCCAACTCCACCCTTACATGCTCAAGCCCTAACCCCTGATGTGGCTGTATTTGGAGATGGGGCCCCTAAGGAGGCCATAAGGGTGGGGCCCTGATCTGATAGGATTAGTGTCCTTTTCAGAAGAGATTCTGAGAGCTCTCCCTCTTTGCCTGTGCACACTGATTTCCTCATCAGCAAATAGGATTGTTAATATCTACCTTTGGGAGTGGCTGTGGATATTCACTGAGTTGACATCTCATTGTGATGTACTAAGGTTATTATATTTCAGGGGGAATGGTGGGCCTCTCCTGAGAAATAGTACCCTTGACTTCTGCCTTTTTAGTTGACCCCAAACCTGCTTGTCCTTACTTTCACAGTTTCTGCTTCTTACTTTGGGAAGGTGTTAGCAATATTGCCACTTCCTCTTCTGGAATAACCTGGGTCCTGGGGAGAGGTGCTCCAGGTGTGGTCATGACCTGTGGCCAGCTAGAGCTCTCCAGCGGAGGGTCTGGGAAGTATGGTAACTGCCACCTACAAGCATTTTCAAGTCACAGCTGTTTAAAATCCCAGAAAATGGAAAGTGTTTACGTGATGTGAATAAGGTGCTGTGAGGTTGCACACTGCTGTTCAAAGTGCAGCTTATGGCCTCTCTTGGAGACTTGGAAAATTGGGAAGGGTCAGGTTTTGGGTCTCTGCCTGTGGGAGAAAATTGCTGTAGGGTCCAATTTTTTTCCCCTGTAGCACTCTATCACTTAGATGTAAAATAAATGCCAATTGGAACATTTTGGAGACAGAGAAAGGGGGAACTAAAGCTCAAATATGATGAGGGAAGCACATTTGCTGGAGAATCCTACTTTAAGGCGGGGTGCCGCCACTTATGCCTGCAATCCGGCACTTTGGAAGGCTGAGGTGAGAGGATCACTTGAGGCCAGGAGTTTGAGACCAGCTTGGGCAACATGGTGAGACCCTGGAGAGAGAGAGAGAGAGAGAGAGAGAAAGAGAGAGAGAGAGAGAGAGAGAGAGAGAGAGCTGGGACTCTGGACTAACCTGTGTGCAGGGATATTAAGTAGAAAGCTGATGTTTTTCTAGAATGTTTGTAGCATTCAGAGAGTCTAGACCCAGGGATAATTGTGGGTTAAACAAGTCTCTTTTTAGCTATTTTCAGGGAGTGTTTTCTACCAACATCTTTGCAAATGACTTTTATCTCTGGGTAAAGTAATTTGGACTGAAAATCTGAATAAGAGAAATCAAAATGTCCCATCTCATTGGTTATCTAAGAACTGAAAATTGAGACAGTGAGGTAGCAGTAATAATAGTTAACAAACTAGTAATGATTTGTAGTGTATGTGGTAACCTGTCTTTTCAAACCCTGCTGGTGGGTTGGCCAGATAGCAGAACTTTTTGGAAAATAATCTGATGGTCTTTGTCAGTACTCTTAAAACTTTATACCATTTGATTTAGTAATTCCACGTCTTAAATGCTTTGTAATAATTAGAAACAAGGACAAAAATTTATAACAAATGTAATTCCTGCATCATTACTTAAATCTGAGAAACAACCCAAAAGATTAATAACAGTATTAAGTAATTACCATGGTTAATATTTACTGGACACTTATTATGCTGCAGGCCTTTCTTTACAAGCATTAACCAATCCCCAAGTCTAACAAGGGAATTTCTATTGCTGTGTCCATTTCACGGTTGAGAAGAACAAGGCATAGAGAGAAGTAACTTGCCCAAGTTCACACAGGAAGTAGCCAAAGTCAGGATTTGAACAGGTATCCAGACTACATTCTTGGTCACCATACCAGGCTGCCAATACACTGTATAATTAATTAGTACAACCTAGTTGTGCTCATAACAAATGAAATACTTAAAAATCATATTTTCAAATAATTCTTAGTGATAGGGGAAAATCTTCATGGTATAATTTCAAGTGAAAGGCAGCATGCACAATATATGTTACAATATAATATGAGGGAACCACAATTATATTAAAATACATTATACCAAATTTTGTCAGTGTAAAAACATATCTTTGTATGTTTCACTATCACTGAAACCAAAGGTGCCTTACAATTTTTAGTGTATCTCAGTTTAATTGGCAATGTTCTTAGTGGCACATAAAGTAATGATATGTCTTAAAACTAATCATGTCACAGATTCAGTGAAATACTGTATATGTGTAAGTGGGAAAACCTAGAAGGAAATTACACCAAAATATCAACAGTGAGGGATCTCTGGGTTGCAGCTAGTGCTTTAAGCTTATACAAGCAAGGCGAATCTTTAGCACTGGCCCCTGCCTTCCATTGGAGAAGTTTGGTTCATAACCTCTTGTCCTCATTTAGTTAATTATTTGTCCTAATTTGCTTACTGTCCATCTTGCCTGTTAGGCTGTAACTAACAAAGGCAGACCCTCTTAATTTTGTGAAAGGCAGCATTTCACTGTTAACTGTGGATCTAGCCAAGTGGTTGACACATGCCGGAGCCATCAATGCTTGTTCATTGACTGACTCACCCTTTTCTTCGCTCCTTGACCTGTGGGGGAGGTGATAATATATGGTATCTACTATGTTCCAGGCACCATTTATTTCCATGCATCATTTATTTCATCTTCACAACGACCCTATTAGACAGGCACAATTATTTCTTCATCTTACAGATAAGAAAACTGAGGCATGGAGAGAGACTGGCATGTGCCTAGCACATAGCTATGAGTGGCAGGACCAGGACTCCCTCTTGGAAGGACGACCCCATGCTCTGAGCTCTCCCCACCTCTTTCAGGAGTGTGCCCGCAGAAGTATCATTGGACCAGGGATTGCAGATCTAGTTTAACTCAATCTGGGAGGTTAAATAACTGACCTAAAACTATACCACTGTTTGTAGATCCCAGCAGGCAAGGAAGCTCACCCAAAGATGGATGATGAAAAAAGAAAGTGAAGGGGCATGACATACTCCCTCCCCCTCTCCTGTGTTTGCATGGCTTTCTCCCCACTCTCCTCCTTTTCTTCTTTCCATCTTCCTTGTCTCTATCTATGGTCCTCACTTCCTGACAAATGGTAAGATCTGTTGCCCAGGTTGGAGTGCAGTGACACTGTACGGCTCACCACAGCCTCTAACTCCTGGACTCAAGCAATTCTCCTGCATCAGCCTCCTGAGTAGCTGGGATTATAGGTGCCTGCCACCATGCCTGGCTAACTTTCTGATTTTTTTTTTGTGGGAGATGAGGTCTTGCTATGTTGCCCAGGCTGATCTTGGACTCCTGGGCTCAAATGATCCTCCCACCTTGGCCTCCCAAAGAGCTGGGATTACACGTGTGATAATTTCACTCTTGGTTCTGTGGTTGTAGTTGTCTGGTCTCTTCCTCCATCAGCGGTGCTGTTTGCTTGTGTGTCATCACCACATCCCTTCAATGGTCTGACAGCTCTGTTCTGCCCTCCAGGAGGGCCAATAACTTGGTGCTTCTTTGAACAGATATTACAAATATCTTTTGTGGAAAAATGGATTTTTGGTTAATAAAAACTTCATGTAGAATGCTTTTCTTCTTCTATTTATTTATTTATCTATTTATTTATTTATTTTTGAGTCAGAGTCTCACTCTGTCACCCAGGCTGGAGTGCAGTGGCACACTCACGGCCACCCAGCATTGACTTGCTGAGCTCCGGTGATCCTTCTACCTCAGCCTCCCAAGCAGCCAGAACTACAGGCACACGCTACCACACCTGGCTAATTTTTATTTGTTGTAGAGACAAGTTCTCACCAAGTTGTCCAGTCTGGTCTCGAATCCGTGGGCTCAGGCATTTCATTCGCCTTGGTCTCCCAAAGTGCTGGAATTATAGGCTGAGCCACCGAGCCTGACCTTTTTTTTTTTTTTTAACCCACATATTTCCATGGGCAGAAGCAGGTCCAACATTTTATTTTATTTTATTTTGAGTGTGGGGTACAAGTGAGGATTTACTATATAAGTAGGTCGCATGCAGGTGAAATTCAGGCTTCTCGTTGGCCCTCTCTTGCCCTGATAGTGGACCAGGTACCTAGTGCCTCTGTTTGCTTTTAGAGAAACTCACCCTCGCATCTCCAGCATGAAGTACAGGCCCTGGCACATAGTGGGGCCACAGAATAACTGCTGAATGGGAGGGAGGGAGGTTATAGTCCTCCCTGCGGGGTGTGGGTTGCTGTAAACCCATGTGGGGTCTGCTTGACCTTGAACCCCATCTGCTGTAATGGGCTAGGGGCTTCACTCCCCTGCCCAGCACTCTTGCCATCTCTCTTCCATAGTATTGTGCCAGAGTGATGCAGGAGACCAGACACGGGGTGGCACAGGAACACGGGTGCTTGGGCCAAGCAAGGTTGACCTCGCTGTTGAGTGAGCATACTATGGCTCATCCCCTGTCTTGGCCTTGTCCATTTCATGTGATGCAATACTTAGGGGTGGGTCCAGTGCCTCTGTTTGCTTTTAGAGAAACAGCACGGACATCAAGATCAGTAAACTTGATGTTGAAGTCTTTTCATCCCTTGGACTCTACCATCCCCCACTCAGGCTCTAGCCTGGACATTGTCACCTTGTCCCTTCAGTGGTCTGACAGCTCTGTTCTGCCATCCAGGAGGCTCCAACAAGCCTTGCTGGGGTGCATGGACCATCCAAGAGGTCTAATAACTTGGTGCTTCTTTGAACAGATATTTAAAATATCAATTGTGGAAAAATGGATTTTTGGTTAATAAAAATTTCATGCAGGATGCTTTTCTTCTTCTTTTTTGAAACACTTATTTCCATGGGCAGAAGCAGGCCGACATTTTATTTTATTTTAGAGCCGCGGGGTGCAATGGGAGATTACTACATAAGCAGGTTGCATGCAGGTGAAATTTGGGATTCCAGTTGGCCCTCTCTCCCCTGATAGTGGACCAGGTACCCAGTGTGTTGCCACTTGCCCCCTCCCTCCTCCCTCCATCTCTCTCCCCTAGCAGTGTCCAGCGTCTGCCAATCCCACACTTGTGCTCATGTTACCAGTGATCAGGGCAGGCCCAACATTTTGAAAATGGTCTTGTACCATAGCTTCTTTGTAGTGTTTGGTCTGTATTTAGTTTTGTTACCTGATCTTCTAAACCAGACTTCTTGGGAGATGCATGGAAGGGCTTGCGATTTAGGTCATCAACAGCTGGTAAGCAGCAAAGAGGCAAACACGACGTGAATCAGCATTTCAGTGGATGGTTGACGTTGGTTAGTTGCCGGTGTGTCCAAGTGGATAAAAGGAAAACAACTTGGACGAGAGGGGTTTTTAAAGATGTGTCCACTGGGTGGAGCTGTCAGTTTACGTGGACATATGATTGGCTCGCTTAGCTGCAAGTTATTCCAGTGATGTTTCAGTGACTCTTAAAATTGATGCCCAGATCACTTCCTAGCTCCTCCAAACCCTCATCATGGTTACAACTAAACAATATTGGTGTGACTGTCGTCGTTTTTGCTTCATGGGACCTGAAGGTCGGGATTCCCAGAGATGCAGCTTTGGACTCCTTCCTCTAATTTTAGTCAGTCATCAAAGGAATCATCAGGGAACAGCTTATTAAAAATGGGTTCCTGAAACCCCTCCTGATCCTGATTTAGTAGTTGTGGAGTAGAGCCACATATTATTTATTGCTGCTCACCCCCAAGCCTAGTGGCCTAAAAGAACGGTATTTATTATCTTTCACAGTTTCTTTGAGTCAGGAATTTGGGAGTGGCTTATTTGGGGGTTCTGGTTCAGTATCTCCCATGAGGCTGCTGTCAGATGTCAGCTGGGGCTGCCTTCGTCTGAAGGCTTGACTGGGGCTGAAGGATCCACTTCTAAGAATGCTGGCAAGTTGGACCCAAGGACCATACAGCACAGGAAGGGTGTGTTGGATTGGCTCAGATGTATTCAGACATAGATGTTGTATGGGCGTGGCCGATATTTAAATGCTGGTTCTTTGCTGGATCCTCTGACGATAGCCACCCTGAAGCACACAATCTTCTCCTCCAGCCGGTGTAACTCTCAGCCCCTAGTCTTCTGTGGTCCCTTCGCTGCTGGGTCACTGTGTCTTTCCAGGCCACTCAACTGGGCAGGTCCCTTTCAAGATGGCTTGAGGTCAGCTCCTTTTCACATGACCAACATCTGGCCTTGGGAAAACATGAGCCTTTGCCTCCCTCCTTTGCTCCCCAGGGAGGGGCAGGGAAAGGAGAAATGGCACAGGACTCCAACAGCTCTCCTGAGACATTGTCTCTCTACCCCTTCATCTCCCCACCACCAAAGGCTAGAGGTGGGTGCGTCTTGATGGGCCCAGCCCCAGTGGCCTAACACTTTGCCTGGAAATGTGGGAACTTGGTACCTGTGATGTTCTCTGCCACTGGGCATCAACGAAAACCAGAAACACCAAGTCCCTTTCAAGATACCATTCCATTTCTCCATACTCCAATTTTAAAGCTTCCTTAAGTATCAGACTCCAGTACCCAGAGTCTCTTGACCTTCTTCACTTGGGAATTGCAGAGGGACGTTGAACGTGTGGTGTCAGAACTCAGTATTCACCCCGGCAGCGAAATTCTTCTTCCTTTTCTGTCTTGGGTGGAGGCACTTGAGTTATAAACCATGTGTTACCCTTGACCACTCTTTTTTTTTTTTTTTTTGAGTTGGAGTCTCACTGTGGCCCCTACTGGAGTGCAGTGGCTGCTCCCGGCCACCGCAGCCTCGACCTACTGGGCTCCGGCGATCTTTCTGCCTCAGCCTTCCAAGTAGCTGGAACCATGCCCGGCTAATTTTTTATTTATTGTAGAGATGAGGTCTCGCCAAGTTGCCCAGGTGGGTCTCGAACCTGCGGGCTCAGGCAATCCACTCACCTCAGCCTCCCAAAGGCGTGGGATTACAGGCTGAGCCACCAAGCCTGGCTGTTGACCACTCTTTACTCTCCCCCATCCTATCATTCTCCTAGCCCTGCCGATTTTACCCCCTAATTATCCCTTGCACATGTCCTCCCCCTGCTTCTGCTTTCCACCCTCCCTGCATTGCCCTAGCCCAGCCCTTTCTTGGATCTTTTCCACTCTGACTTGGCAAACTCTTCCTAGACCTAGCACGGCCGCCTCTCCAGGAACCCTTATCTGATGAAATCCCATTCCTTTTGCCCCCAGATTGGACTGGGTTTGGTGTCCTCCTCTGTTCCCACAATTTCCTGTGCCATCTTTAGACACTTCTTGTGCCTTGCCTTGCATCCTCTCTGCCCACATTTTATTCCAGTCAT
This sequence comes from Tarsius wallacei, assembly GCA_963574415.1. Taxonomy (NCBI): domain Eukaryota; kingdom Metazoa; phylum Chordata; class Mammalia; order Primates; family Tarsiidae; genus Tarsius; species Tarsius wallacei. The sequence continues at coordinate 19,709 of CAUYQG010200592.1, read as the reverse complement.
TGCTAAGGCTGCCAGCTTCACGTAGGTGCACGTTGACTGCACTGCCTTGCTGCCCCGCCCACCTTGCTTTCTGCCCCATGCTTGCCTGTCATTGAGGCAGTGGATACCTGCAGAAATGTGCCGGACACTAGCGTATGCACAAACCTGGGAGAGTTAATGCTCTGAGGGGCTTCCATGAAAGGGTCACATATGCAAAGCAACCCCTAAATACCAAAGGAGCTGAGAAACCAAAGTATGAGATGGACAAATGCGGTTTGTCCGTAGAGGATAATTCATTAGGGGGAACTTACAGACTGAAGCGTGGTCTTGGGTGGCCACAAGGTAGGCAGATCTTTGCACCGCAACCCTCAAGACCCTGGGGTGGAAGGAAGTACACTTGTTGTAGGAGGAATGTATAGGTGGCTGTGGACGTCATGGCCCGTGATTTCTGCAACAGCATCAAGGGTGGTTTTGGAGGAAACGTAAGGTTTCTTCACAAAGAGTATTTTGGAGGAATTCCTGGACTCAAGGTTGGTCAGAAGTTTGATGGCAAATTAGTTTTTTCCTTGAGTTGGAGTATTACTCTGTTGCTCAGGCTGGAGTGCAGTGGCACGACAGTGGCTCTCCACAGCCTTGACCTCTAGGGCTTAGGAGAGTCTTCCTCCTCAGCCTTCCAAATAGTTGGGACTACAGGTGCATGCCACCGCACCTGACTAATTTTTCTTTTTTCTTTTTTGGTAGAGATGAGGTCTTGCTATGTTGCCCAGGCTGGTCTTGAACTTCTGGGCTCAAACAATCCTCCTGCCTCGGCCTCCTAAAATTCTGGGGTAACAGGTGTGAGTCACTGTGTTTGGCCTATTTGTCTATATTTCGATGTTTTCCATCTTTAAAGCAGAGACTGTGCCTTATTTGTCATCCTGGTAATTCATAATAAATGTTTGCTAAATGAATGGTCCAGAGGTAGAAAGAACAGGATGTGTTTACACATAACAGCTAAAGGGCATGGGGAGGCGGTGTGTTACCTTCCTCAGGTATTTTTCATGCTTTATCTCATTGAACTCTGCCACAACTATAGGAGGTAGGTGCTGCTGTTAGTCTCATTTTGCCTATGAGGAGAAAGTTGGCAGAGGTTAGATAACTTATCCAGAGTCACCCAGCTAGGGGAGAAAGGATCAGAATCTTGAACTCTGGTCCATCTGATTCCCAAGTTGGCCTCTTATCTACTCAGTTACTGGGGACCCAGGAAGGCTTGTGATCATGGCAGTATAAAGTGCTGGCAGGGGTGTGCATAGAGTGGTGTCACGAAGGGTCTTTGTCTAGCGATTTTATCTTGCAGGCAATGCGGAACCTTTGAAACCTTCAGAAGGCTAAAACATTTTCTCTTTGTGCACCCTTCCAAATGTCCTTTTTTTAAAAAAAAAAATACAAGCAGTTTGAGTTGTACCCCTTAAATTCATACAAATAAAAAATGTAGAGAGAAAAAGATATTAGTATCTTGGATACTCTTATTTTGCTGTTGATTTACATGAAGCATATGGTGAAGTCAAATCCTTAAAAATACATTCTAATGTCATATTTACCAAAAGTGGATTAAAATTCAATTCAGACCCCCGTAAAAATGAAAACAAAATAAAAAGTAAAAAATACAAGCAGTTTGAAGAACTTCCACTAGGGGGCAGGCATTGGCAGCAGATGGGAAAACTCATGTTGGAAAACCCGGCTTGGAAATTTGGGGTTCGGTTTTCTTTTCCTAGTGGGGGAATTTTCCAAAGTGTGCTGGTGGGGTAGATGTACAGGGGGTATGGCGTGGACGCAGATGAACAATATTTATGTAACAATCATGTGTTTATTTTGAGGTATATTAGGAAAATAACCACTTAAAAACCATGATTTCGTGGATATTATTGTAAGGATGAGGCTAAAGTAAACAGTATATAAAAGGTAGATAGATTTAAACATTACCTATGAATAGGCTACACAATGTAATGTACATAAAGTCTAGTTTCCTATTTGCTGCTGTAACAAACCACCCCAAACTTACAGTCAAGGTGGGGCAGAGCTACCTTCCTTCCAAAGGCTCTTGGGGAGAGTTTGAGTTGGAGTTTTGCCTTTCCCAGCTTCTGGAGGCTGCCCACCTCCTTTGGCTTAAGGCACCTTCCTCACTTCACACCTGCTTTTTTTCTGACTTTGGCCCTCCTGCCTCCCTCTTACAAGGAGCCTCATAATTACATCGGGCCCACTTCAGTCATCTATGACAATCTCCCCATATCGAGATACTCATTAATCACATCTGTAAAGTCCCTTTGGTCATGTAGGTTACCATATTCAGAGATTTTGGGAATTAGGATGCAAGCATCTTTGGAGGGCATTATTCTACCATGCAGTAGAGATGGCATGAATATATGGAGAAAATCATGCAGGTTGTTTGAAAGATTGGAGATTGGGAAAAACTGCTTAACACTCCGGCTGCCACTTTACAGGCCATTTTTGAACTTGACACCAGCTTTCTTGGAATCTGTGTTGTTGTAGGGTTGGGCACAACTGCCTGCTAGTGAGGGAAGGTTGTGCCATGGGAGAGCCCTTCAGGGAGCAGGCAGGCCCGGAATCAAATTCGGGGGTTGGGGCTGGAAAGAACCGATCTGCTTCACATGTGAAGTGTGAGAAGAATTAGAGTGAAGAGAAATGCACAGCTTTGTTGGTGCGGGGTGAGGGTGAGACACCTTTAAAGGACAGGATGTCTGATACTTAATCTGGAGTGGTTTTTGTTCTTGCCATGTGACTTCCCCTTTGTTTTCTCTCAGGCTTGGAAAAAATCTATAAAAATGCTTTGTGTGTGTGCACGCATACTCACATGTGTGTGTATGCATGGGCTTAAAAAAAATGACTGGCTCCCACTGGCCAAAATTTTTATCCTTGCCTCCTTGGTCCCTCCAATTAAAAGAAAGACTGATTTCTATCTATGTGTCTTGAGGGACAGGTTGTGATGCACAGGCCGAGTAGCTAGGCATGGCAAAAAGAACTGCAAGAATAAAGTATCTGCAGAGATCTCAAAGGAGAGGCTCTGGTGGGGCTCACTCATGATCTCAGTTAATTCTCACTAGGACCTCTGAGACCCAGAGAGGTTGGTTATACAGTGACCTTAAGTGGACCAGCTGGGATTTTAGTCATGTCGGTGTGACTCTAAGGCCAGTTCTGGAGTTTGTTGTTGTGGACAAACCTGCCTGGTTACTGCTTTTTGGAGCAAGATTCCTCTCAGCTCTCACCTAGACCTTGTTGTTTAGTATCAACTTAATAAGTAGGGTTTTTGAGGGTTTGAGATCTGTGCTAGTGGGTGCAGTGCCAAAAATAAAGCTGGACACTAAAGTGATAAGGACAGATTTAATTAGCAATACAGTGACCCCAATCCTTATCTGGCAAGATATATTCCGAGTCCTCTGTGGATCGTACTGAACCCTATATACATTGTTTGTTTGTTTTTTTTGAGTTGGAGTCTCACTCTGTTGCCCAGACAAGTGCAGTGGCACATTCCTGGCCACTGCAGCCTCAACCTGTTGGGCTCCGGCAATCCTTCCGCCTCAACCTTCCAAGTAGTTGGAACTACAGGTGTGTGCTACCATGCCCGGCTAATTTTTGATTTACTGTAGAGAGGAGGTCTTGCCAAGTTGCCCTGGTGGGTCTTGAACCTGCGGGCTCAGACAATCCACTCGCCTCGGCCTCCCAAAATGTTGGGATTACAGGCTGAGCCATTGAGCCCAGCTACATTAAAAAAAAAATCTGATAGCCTACACTGCTACTGTTGTAAGCAGGCTTATGCCAGTCCACAAGTCAGTCAATACTGCAAACCACACAGAGTAGTATCCTTAATCAACATATAAATATTATAGATTAAACACTCCACACCAAGCAGAGTAACATTTACCATCAAGAGAAGAGGGGAGAGGGGCTAACGAGCCAGTACAAGGAGATCAAAGTGGATAAGAAGAGTGCCATGGGCTGATCTGGATGGCCATCAACATCTTGCAAGGAAGAGTCCTTGATTTGGGTAGAGTCTTTGGTGGCAGATGCAGTGTGCAGATCATGAGTGACAGTAGGACAGTGTCTATTGAGACCGCTGTGTCAGGCTGAAATCCTGCTCTATTTATAGCCTTTGGGTCCTCTGTTGAGAACACTCTTTGGTAAACACTGTGTCTGATTTTGCCCTTATCTGGTCAGTCTCTGTTGATTAGGTGAACATCTGGTTCCTGTTGGCATGCTGCCTTTTGCAATGTGAGATGGAGTCCTTTTCTAAGATGGAGTTTCTTATGTCAAGGTGGTCTGTCTATACTAAGTGACTAACAAGCAGGTAGCACAGACAGCTTGGACATGCTGGACAAAGGGATGACTCACATCTCGGGCAGGAGGGCAGGACAGCCAGATATTTCATCATGCTACTCGGAAAGGTGCAAAATGTAAAATGAATGATTTCTGAATGAATCATTTGTGGAATTTTCCCTTTAATATTTTCAGACCATAGTTAACTGTGGGTACCTGAAACCGTGGAAAGTGAAACTTTGGAAAAGGGGAATTACTGTATGCTGCTGCAATAGGGAAGAGAGTCCAGTGTGGACTGAACTCAACTTTGATTTGTACAGAGGTGACTGGGTATTTTACAGGGAGGATGAAGGAGTCAGGAGAGGGTGAGTGGGGGCTCAGTCGAGTCAGGGAAGTGAAAAATTACAAAAAGTGGGAAGAGGGCTTGGTCCATGTGAAACCTACCTGGGCTGGTTAACTGGCGCTTGTTGAAGTTAGACTCCTACCTTCCCATGGAGATAGGTCCTGTCTTCAAAGTTGCGGCAACAAACAGTACGTTCTTTTGGCAAGCTAGAGTTTTCTCAGGCAGGCACTGTAAGAGAGCTACAGTCATTCTAGGGATGTAAACTTCAGCTTTTAGAACCTGTGTTAGTGTTTTCTTCCAGTGTTTATAGCCTAAGCTTGAGGCTAGTCAAGAAAGAACTCAGAGGAGTCTGGCTAGAGTTTGGTCTGAGTGAAAACCTTGGTCAGGAGTATGCTACAATCGGGACAGTCCTGTACTGTTTCTAAAGTGTGTTCTTTAGAACATCATTGTCTTGGCATGGTAATAGGTGTCCATGAAAAAAAGAGGCCCCAAAATAAGAAAAATATCAAAAATCAATCCTCTATCCGTTATATCTATCTACCTACCTATCTATCTTTTACAAAATTTTTCAGAGCCTCTAGTATATGCTTTGGTAATCTCTGAGGGAGGGATTTTCTCGGATATTAGTATCTAGAAAGAATGTGTGCCTGGCACCAAGGAGATACTCTGTGACTGTGTGTGGCATGGATGAATGAACAAATGAATGAATACTAGAGATGGTAGACTGCAGGAGTCTAAGAAGGGAGAGGTAACTTTCCCCCACCAATGCACAGCTCAGGGCTATGGTAATGATCGCATCGAAAAGATGAACATTTACTATGCTAATAGCTGCAGTTTATTAAGTACCTACTATTTGCTAGGCATGATGCTAGATAATTTCTTCTATTATCTTTTTAGTTAAAACAGAGAAATATAGTTAATCATTTGGGAGGGCTTTTGTAGGCTTGCTCTATAAAAGTAATCATTACAAAGCAATTGTAATAGTCTGACAAAGACTTAACCTAACCTGTGATCATAACAGAGAGGACTGAAGACCAACTGACCCTTCAAGCCACTTGGAATACTAGTAATTGATGGCAGAGAGTTATGCATAATTAGGAACCACTTGTGTGCAGCTCTTTTTGAAATGCAGCATTTACACTGGACGTCAATTTTTCCCTTTGTCAGGGAGCCACCAGTGTACTGTATATTGTTAAGTGAAAGCAAGCAGCCAGGTTAAATTCTAATTAAACATTACCATTGTTATTTGAAAAATAACAGCTTAGTGTTGATGTCAAATTGACTTTTATCTGCAAATGGAATTAGAACACTTTTGTCATTTTAGGCTGTCTAATACATGTGAATACACTTCCTGATAAGCCTTCTTTGACTTCAGCTAAGTTGAAACAAAGAGAAGTAATATTGTGAGGGTGTAAATGAGGATGCCATTTAGCAAAAGGAAAGGATTATGTTGTGTCTGTTTCTCTTTGAGCCTCTACTTTGTAAGCAGGCTGGACATTTTCCTGGGCTGTGAATTCTAAATGTAACACATGTTCCCGGATGACAGTTCAATGGGCAAGCTGTTCCCTTTTCCTGCGTGTAACTGCCCTAAACCGGCTGAGCAGAGAAATGAATGGCCTTTCCCTGAAAGAAGCAGAAGGATAAGATATAAAAGAGAACATTTACTGAGGAGGAACTTATCAAGAGGCTTGTTAGGGCAGAACGTAAGCATAAGGCAGGGTTGCACACATAAAAAGCTGATAGGGAAGCAGCATGGTGGTGGGCATTAGAAACCAGAAAGACTTATGGACTGATTTTTTTCCTTTTTTTCAGTTGGGGTCTCACTCTGTTGCCCAAGCTGGAGTGTGGTGGCATGATCATGGCTCACTGCAGCTTCAAACTCCTGGGCTTAAGCAATCCTCCCACCCCAGCCTCCTGAGTAGCTGGGACCACAGACGTGTGCCACCATGCACGGCTAATATTGATTTTTTGGTAGAGACAGAGTTTTGTGATGTTGCCTGGGCTGGTCTCAAGCTCCTGAGCTCAAGCAATCCTACTGCCTTGGCCTCCTAAAGTGTTGAGATTACAAGCCTGAGCCTGTCAATGAGATCATCTATTAAAAATAAAACACATTAATCAGCCTGGACAGATTGTTGATTGAGTTATTTTGTGTGCCAGACCTTGGTAGTATAAGACAGTTACTTCCTTTGAGGCTCTTAGATGCTGTAAGGAAGACCTACAATTGCAAGGGGCCTTTGCCCGTGGAGTAGACAGCAAAGTCCAAATCTCAAGTCTTTCAGTTTTTCCCTATCTGGTCTTGGACAAATCACTTTACTCTCTGATTCTTTAGTTTCTCATCTGTAAAATGGGGGCACTATTGTGAGGGTGAAGTGCGATACTATATTCAAAGGTCTAACATGGTATCCTTTACACACGTAGTCAGCCCTCAGTGAGAAAACATCAAGAGAAACCAGTCATGCCCATCCTAGACACTGATGAAAAATGAGGCAGCAACACAGCCAAGGGATTTTGTCTGTTCTCAGTAAGGCTGACTTTAAATCTGTCTGTCAGGCATTATTCCATGTTTGGGGGTGATCTCAGGACCACGGTATCATCATCTTTCACTATCCATTTTAACTTGCAAATGAATGTTGGCATAACTTATTCTTTTATTTTTCAGATGGCCCCTGGCTACATGGGTCGTTTGGGCAAGGGGTGGGTGGTCCTGACCAAGGATTGAGAAGAGCAGAGTCAGGGCTCTGGAATAGGATCATGTACTGGCTGCATGCTCCAAGAAAGTTACTTAACCTTTCTCAACTTTAGTTTCCACCTCCGTGATTTGTGGAGACTAATTTCTACCTTATAGGATTGTTGTATGATTGAATGAGATAATATATTGTAATGATGGTTCATTAAGTGAGATAATATATTAAAAATAAAACACATTTGTATACAATACACACACACACACACACACACATATATAATGTATAAAGGGATTGGTACCCACATCTATATACCATATTATATCTGTCTCAGTTTGTTCATGCTGCTATAACAAAATACTTGAGACTGGGTAATTTATAAACCATAGAAATGTATTCCTTATAGTTCTGAGGGCTGGAAAGTCCAATATCAAGGTGCCAGCAGATTCTGTGTCTGGCAAGGGCCGCTCTTTGCTTCTGTGATAGTGCCTTGTACTGTGTCCTCACAGGACAGAAGACAGAAGGGAAAAAAAAAGCCTAGCTGGTTCCTTCTAGACCTTTTATAAATTGCTAATCCCATTCTTGAGGGTAAGCCCTTAAGGCCTAATCACCTCCTAAAGTCCCTGCCTCTCGACTACTGTTTCATTGGGGAATAATTTTCAACATGACTTTTGGATGGGACACAAACATACAAATCATGTCAATATCTTAGACTGTAGACTCCTTATGTGCAAGGTTATGTCTTATTTGAAAAGTAATATGGTATCCTGGTTAAATGGGAGCCTTGGACTCAGTCCTTAGCTTTGCTACTTACCCGTGGTGTTCTTGAGCAAAGTATGTATCTCTGGAACTCAGTTTCTTAAACTTGAAAATTAGGAGAATAACACCACCTCATAGGGTTTTGTGAGAATTCAATAGTGTATAATAAACTTCTGCTTAAGGATAAAGGAGTGGCCAGTGATAGACTAATCCTTCCAATGACAAAAATATGCAAGCTGGAAAATTATGAAAAACAGTTCCTTGAAGGTGTCAGAGAACAACCAAAGTATCAATGAATTTTAGTAATATCTTATTTCTTAATCCAATTAGTTGTTACATACAAGAGTTCATCTTGTGCAGATTGATTGAGCCATATCCTCATGAACTAATTCTGTATGTGGGTTGTACTTCAATAAGAACATTTACCAAAAAGGGAACTCGATGTTAGAAACACTGGTTATAGCACCAGAATGGAGTATATGCATCCAGATGGCATCTGCTCCCCACTCCTTTAAAAATGCCCAGGCCTAGACTTGCTTTCTATACATAGAAGATACTTAGAAGATATCTGTAGAATCTAAATGAATTGAAAGTTCTGTTTTTTCAAGGTGATTCTTGAAAATACATATTTTCCTCTATTATTCTCCCTCAGAGGCTCATTGGCATATTGATTTCTTTCCTTATTGTTTATATCAAGTTGGTTATTTTGACAGAAACTTTAATTGCACTCTTTGTCCCTGGAAGGCATCAGTCGAATACCAAGTGTGATTTTAAAGAGATGCTATCTCTGCAACATTGTGATTAAACTGTCTGCCAAATTTGGGGCTGAGTTTTCAAACACACCTTGAACACGATGTCAAATCCATGGGTGATGTCCTAGTGATCACTCATTGTCACTTTAGTGGCTTCTCCAAACAAAGTGCCATTCACACTGAAATCAAAGGCAGCAGATTTCTGTAAAGTAGGGGAAATCTTGAGCAGGTAACAATTTCCCATATGCATATGATTAAGTGAAGAAAAGACAATTTTAATAAAGAAAGTTTAGCCGATTCCTTAAAATGAAGGCGCGGCTCTATTTCTTAACCTTGAGCTAAAGCAATAAATTGGAGCGAACCTTACATAAATTGGAAATTTGGATGTGCTCTGGATAAACCATTTGAAAGTGGGAAGGCTTTGTTGCCCAGTGAAAAGAGGGGCCAGAGAGCTTGGCTCTGACTCCAAGTTCCGCCACTCATCTTTTCCTTCCTTCACTCCCCTCTGAACAACAATTTGATGTCTAGCTCTTTTTTAGTTAGAGTTCTTTGGGGGTACCAGCTTTATGTCTAGGCAAAACAAATACAGCATACCTCGGAGAAATTGAGCGTTTGTTCCAAACTACTGCAATAAAGTGAGTCATAGATATTTTTTGTTTTCCACCACATATAAATGTTATGTTTATACTGGTGTCTATTAAGTGTGCAATAGCATTATGTCTAAAAATGTACATACACGAATTAAAAATACTTTATGGCTAAAAAACACTAACTGTCATCTGAGTTATAATCTTTTTGCTGATGGAGGGTCTTGCCTCAATGTTGATGGTTGCTGACTATCAGAGTGGTGATGGTTGAAGGTTGGGGTGGCTGGGGCAATCTCTTAAAATAAGAAAATAGTGAAGCTTGCTACATCAAGCTTCTTTTCATAAAAGATGTCTCTGTAGTATGCAGTGCTGTTTGATGGCATTTTTTCCAAAGTAGAACTTCTTTCAAAATTGGAGTCAATCCTCTCCAATTCTTCCACTGCTTTATAAGTGAAACTTATGTAATATTCTAAGTCCTTTGTTGTCATTTCAACAATGCTCACAGCATCTTCACCAAGAGTAGATTCCATCTTGAGAAAGCACTTTCTTTGCTCAGCTGTAAAAAGTAACCTCTCATCCATTCAGGTTTTGTCATGAGATTGTAGCAATTCAGTCACATCTTTAGGCTCTACTTCAAATTCTAGTTCTCTTGCTATTTCCTCCACTTTTGCTGTTTCTACTTCCACTAGAGTCTTGAACCCCTCAAAGTCATCCGTGAGCATAGAAATCAATGATTTCCAAAATCCTGTTCATGTATATATTTTGATCTTCTCCAATGAACCTCGAATGTTCTTAATGCATTTAGAATGATGACTCCTTTCCAGAAGATTTTGAATTTACTTTGCCCAGATCCATCAGAAAAATCACGATCTATGGCAGCTTTAGCCTTATGAAAGGCATATATTAAATAATAAGACTTGAAAGACAAAATTGCTCCTTGATTTATGGGCTGCAGAGTAGATGTTGTGTCAAAAGGCATGAAAACAACATTCATCTCCTTATACATTGCTACCAGAGCTCTTGGGTGACCAGGTGCCTTGTCAATGAGCAGAAATATTTTGAAAGGAGCCTTTTCTTCTAAGAAGTAGGTCTTAATAGTGGGCTTAAAATATTCAGTAAGACATACTATAAACAGATGTGCTGTTATCCAGGCTTTGTTGTTCTATTTATTTATTTTTTGAGTTGGAGTCTCAACACCCAGACAGGAGTGCTGTGGCACGCTCCCGGCCACAGCAGCCTTGACCTGCTGGGCTCCAGCGAGCCTTCTGCCTCATCCTTCCAAGTAGCTGGAACCACAGGTGCGCGCGCCCATGCCTGGATAATTTTTGATTTGTTGTAGAGACGAGGTCTTGCCAAGTTGCCCAGGCGGGTCACAAACCCTCAAGCTCAGGCAATCTACTCGCCTTGGCCTCCCAAAGTGCTGGAATTACAGGCTGAGCCACCGAGCCCGACCTGTTGTTCTATTTATAGGGCTCAGGTAGAGTAGATTTAGCATAACTCTTAAGGACTCTAGGATTTTCAAAATGCTAAATGAGCATTACCTTCAACTTAAAGTCACCAACTGCCATTAGCCCCTGACAAGAGATTCAGTCTGTTCTTAGAGGCTTTGAAGTCAGTCATTGACTTCTTCTGTCTAGCTATAAAAGTCATAGTTGAAATCTTCTTCCAATATAAGGTTTTTTTGTCTCTATTAAAAAATATGTTGTTTAGTGTAGCCACATTTATCCATGATCTTAGCTAGATCTTCTGAATAATTTGCTGCAGCTTCTACATCAGCACTTGCTGTTTCACCTTGCTTTTTTGGTTAAGAAGATTGCTTCTTTCCTTATGTCTCATGAATCAACCTCTGCTGGCTTCTGACTTTTCTTCTGTGGCTTCTTTACCTCTCTCAGCCTTCACTGAATTGAAGAGAGTTAGGGCCTTGCTCTGGATTAGGCTTTGGCTGAAGGGACTGTTATGGCTGATTTGATCTGCTATCCCAACCACTCAAACTTTTTCTGTCAGCAATAAGACTGTTTCACTTTCTTTTCGTTTGTGTGTTCACTGAAGTAGCACTTTTAACAGCCGAACAACTGTACAACAGAAACACGGCCAGGAGTGGCACTTTTAATTTCCGTCAAGAACTTTTTCTTTGCCTCCAAAACTTGGCTGTTTGGAGCAAAAGGCCTAGCTTTTGGCTTATCTGTGGCTTTGTCATGCCTTCCTTATCAAACTTAATTAATTTTAGCCTTTGACTTAAGGCGAAGTCACTCTTGTGACTCTTCCTTTCACTTGAACACTTAGAGGCCATTGTAGAGTTATTAATTGTCCTAATCTCAATATTGTTGTGTGTGAGGGAGCAGGGAGGTCTGAGAAAAGGGAGAGAGACAGAGAATGGCTGGTTGGTGGAGCAGTCAGAATACACTCAACATTTATTATGTTTGCCATCTTATATGGGTGTGGTTAGTGGTACGTACTCCAAAACAATTACAATAGTAGCATCAAAGATCACTAGTTACAGATCACCATAACATATAATAATAATGAAAAAGTGGGAGATATTGCAAGAATTACCAAAAGGTGACACTGAGGCACATCCTGTTGCAAACAGTGGTGCTGATGGACTTGCTTGATACAAGGTTGCCACAAACCTTCCATTTGTAAAAAAAAAAAACTCAATAAAGCAAAGTGCAGTGAAAGAAGATGTGCCTGTAGTAAGAACTGGCAATCAACTTTAGAAAGAGGTAAAAATAAGAAGACTTGACCACCTTGTGCAGACCCTCAGTTTTGCCTCCTTCTCCTTCCCACATCCCAATCCATCACTCAACCAAGTTCAGGGTCCCCAGGGCATACCAAGAGAATTCAGAGTCAAAGTCAGTTTTAGAGCTCAGTGACTTCTTGCTTCTGTCTGTTTGTTTTTTGTCTCTGCACATTCCTTACATTTGTGTCAGCTTTGTTAGTGATGTATTTCAAAGATATTTTTTTAAATGTCATTTCGTATTTTAGTGATTTTCCCCTGGATAGGTAGTTCAAAGTACCTGGTCTGCCATCTTGCTGGGAATAATAGTCCCATCAATGTATTTATTAGTCAGGGCTTTCTTGTGAAACAGAACAATATATAGAAGCATATATTTATATATGCACTTAAAGAAAGAGATTTATTATAAGGAATTGGCTTATGTGATCATGGAGACTGAAAAGTCCTGAGATCTGTAGTTGGTAACCTGGAGGCCCAGGAGAGCCAATTGTGTGGTTTCAGTCTGAAAGCCAAGAGGCTTGAGACAGAAGAAGACCCGATGTTTAACATAATCCCATTTGTTTATTTTTGCTTCTTTAAAAATATAAAACTAAGAACCTTCTGCTCAGCAAAGGAAACAATCGACGAGTAAAAAGACAATCTAGAGGATGGTAGAAAATATTTGCAAGCTATTTATCTGACAAGGGACTAATAGCCAGAATATAAAAGAGACTCAAACATTTCAATAGCCAAAAAAAAAAAAAGGCAAATAATTTGAACTGACATTTCTCAAAAGAAGACATACAAATGGTTGACAAATATATTTTAAAAAGTGCTCAACATCACTATTCATCAGGGAAATGCACATCAAGACTACAATAAAGTATTATCCACTCCAACCAGGATGGCTATTGTAAAAAAGACAAAAAAATAACAATTGCTCATGAGGACACAGAGCAAAGGAAACTCTTATACACTGTTGGTGGGAATGTAAACTAGTACAGCCACTATGAAGAACTGTATGGAGGGTCCTCAAAAAACTACAAATAGAACTACCATACGATCCAACAATCCCACTACTGGGCATTTATTTAAAGGAAAGGAAATCAGTATATCAAAGAGACATCTGCACCCTCATGTTTATTGCAGCACTATTCACAACAGCCAAGATATGGAATCAACCTGGGTGTCCAACAACAGATGCATGGATAAAGAAAATGTGGTATACATAAATAAGGGAATACTCTTCAGTCTTAAAAAGGGATGAAATCATGTCATTTGCAGCAACAAGTGTCCTCCAGGGTAGACCTGGAGGACATTGTGTTAAGTGAAATAAGCCAGGAATAGAAAGCTAAATACCACATGTTCTCACTTATATGTGGAAACCAAAGAAGGCTGATGTTATAGAAATAAAAAATAGAACAGAGGATACCAGAGGACTGGAAAGGATAGAAAGAATGAGGGAGGGAAGTAAGAAAAGATTTGCTAAAGGATAAAAAAATTAAAACTAAAGAGAAGGAATAATTTGTAGTGTACTATATAGCACTGCAGGATGACTGTAGTTAACAATAATATGTAGCTGCAAATAGCTAAGGAAGGGGAGGTTATTGAATGTTTCTAACACAAAGAGATGATAAATGTTTGAGACAGTGGACATGCTGATTATCCTAATCTGATCACTATATGTCATGTGTATTGCAACACCAATATGTACACTGTAACTATGTACAATTGTTAAGGGTCAATTTAAAAAATTATAATTAAATAAATAAACTAGATTAAAAGAAAAAAAAGAAGAGCTGGTGTTTCAGCTCAAGTTTTAGGGTCAGAAAAGACTAATGTCCCAACTCAAGGCAATTAAGCAGGGGTACCCTCTTACTTGGCCTTTTTGTCCTATTCAGATCCTCAATGGATTGGATGAGGCCCACTCGCATCAAGGATTGCTAACCGCTTTACTCAGTCTATGGAGTCAAGTGTTAATCTCATTTAGAAACTCTCTCACAAGCACACCTAGAATGATATTTAAACAAATATCTGGGTGTCTCATGGTCTGCTCAAATTGACACATAAAATTAACCATCACAATGTATTACATAAAAAAGAAGGGACAGTTATCTTCCTAAAAGGAATTCAGCTCCAGCTTTTGAATTTTTTTCCTCTTTGTCACCTATATTATCCCATGTGCTCATACTTCCTGAGACTCTCCTATGTCCGGTACTGCTTTGGAGGCTGGGAAGACAGTAAACAAAGTAGACTCATTGAGGAAAAAAATACCCACTTGCAGTATGTTAATTTTATATATAATGGCTCCTGAAAAATACCCACTTGCAGTATGTTAATTTTATATATAATGGCTTCTTACATTGATTACACAAAATCAATGTAAGAAAGTCTAAACATTAGGCTTATCTAGTATAAGGAAGGATTTATTTTCAAAAAACTAAAAAAATTATGAAACCTCTATTTACATCTTGCTCTTTAGTTGCAATTTTGACAATACATTTTCAACTCTTCAGGATATTTCTTAATTTGTTTTTATTTTTGCTTTTCCATAATTGAACACACAACTGTTTATGTTAAGCCCCACCTGTCTGAAGCTAAAGATCTATCACTTTAGTCACATATAGTGATCTTCGTCTTCATCTCGGTTCTATTAGGTTTGTGATATTTACACTTCTTACCAGAGTATCAGGATTTTTATTTTTCAGGCTTCCACTTATTATATGAGATGACTCAATGTTCTACAACTTTATAATCAAAATATTAGCTTATCCTCTTATACTGCTTACTTACTTACGGGCACTTTGTTAAGTGCTTTATGAACATTATCTGATCTAATCCTGGAATGGTAGTGTGTCTCTGGACCATGTGACAGACCTGCATGCTGTTCAGTGAGTTATTAGAGACAGGGAAGTTGATGCAGTTGAAAAGATCATCATGGCATAATGAACAGTACACAAAAGAGATGATTAACATTTTTTCTTCAAATTTCAGCTTATTCAAATAGAACTGTAATTATTATAATGAATGAATGATCCTTTGATTGTACTTTCGGCTAATACAAAAATCTAAAAAAGGCTGTTACATCAACGACTTCTAAGTTCTAATTGATTTGGAGTGAATATGTGGGACTCCATTATCATGAGCTAGACAGATGCAGGCTAAGATTCCCATTTTCCCACGATTACTAGCCATGACTTTGCATAAACAATTCAACTCTTTGAGCCTCAGTTTATTTGACTGTAAAGTGGGAGCAAATGATAACAACCTCAAAGGTATGAAAAGGATAAAATAATTTATTATTTGTAAAGAATATATACTTTGAAACTTGGATTATAGTTGTTGAAAAAAAATACTTGGGTCCCCATTTCCTGCAGCCAGTATTCAATAAAAATTTGTTGGAGGTATCAAAAAGAAGCATCATATTAAAATGAAATTAGTTATTGATGTTGGAAAGAGGACTGAAATCTTTCAAGCTTTACTCTTGGATCTTCTTTTCCTGGTTAGGGGATTCTTCAAGGGTGGATGTCCTAGAATGGTCAGCTTTTTGCCTAATTGCTTGGTTCCTTCTTTTCTAGCCACCTAGGTTAAAACACCTCTGTTAAACAAATAAACCCCAAATAAATAAGATTGTAGGTGAGAAAGGTAGGGAATATGTACATCTCATTTTGGCTCCGTGCAGGGAAGTTTTTTGCTTCAGGGGATGCTGAGAGGACCTGTCCTTGTTTAGTTTTCTTAGATTCATCTTGGGTGGAAGCAGCAAGCTGCCTCTTTCAATCTGTGTTGCATGTAGTGGCTCATGGTGTTTCATTACAAGGGGGATGGGTTTGATGGGGGGGGTATTTGTACATTTTTAACTTATAAAATCCTTGTGAAACCCTTAGAAATGGACACTACCAGAGCTCGACAATGTCTATTTTTTTCTCCCCTTCCCGTGTCCACGGAAGACTATGTTTCCCAGCTCTCTTGTGAGTAAATGGGGATGTATGTGTCTAGTTTTGGTCAAAGGGCTGTGGTTGATGCAATATGTGTCACGTCTGAACCCAAGCGTAGAACATGCAGACATAAAATCTCTATGCTTTCTCCTCAACCTTGTCTTGAGATGTTAGAGCCACGAGGTGAGAGTCATCTACTTTGCTGAGTTACTACATTGACCTCAGTTTCCCTGGAGAGCTGCCCTAAACCCACAGTGGACATGGCAAATGTGAGAAATGAACTATTATGGCATCAAGGCCATAATATTTGGGGGCTATTTCTTATTGCCTCATAATCTAGTTTATAGAGTCTCTTTTGGAAGGCTTGAAATGGGGTAGAGAGCATCTATGTTACTAACAGAATATCCTAAGATTATGCCAAATAGTCCTGTCTTAAATGGTAGGGGACGAAGATTTGAGGTGGGAGATTGGAGACGGGAGGCAATAAATCTAGAGAAGCTGTGACACAATTACCGTATAAAATAATGCCCAATTGCTTTTTCTGGGGTTTGAATTAGCTCATTGCCTTCCAGAATTCTCAAATAAATTCTGTATTCTCAATGGAATCCTCTGAAGATCTGTGTTTTTGAAATGCCTTGAAGATATCTCACAGCGGAAACCAGCTTGGTGCCGGTCTGTGGCCGAGTTTCTTTATAAGCAGGGAATCGTAATCACAAGACTGCAAGCTACCCCTCTTCCTTCTCTTGATGTGAACAAAATCTGGGTCAACAAATAAGGATGGGAACTTACATCAAGTGGCTGTGCATGGCTGTGGGGGTGCAAGAATGAACAAAACACGCTCCTGCCCTTGAGGAGCTCATAGTCTAGTGGGAGAGAACAGAGCAGACATCACTAGCCACAAAACAAGTTAGCTTGGGGAATTGCTCCAGTAGAGGTAAACACAAAAAAGGTCAGGATCCAGAGGAAGGAGAGTTCCATTCTGATCATGGTGGGGGGCAGGGAGGGAGTCTGCGAAGGCTGTGTTTGAGTTAGTACTTGAAGGTCAACAAAGACCTTGGCAGTTTTCTGTGAGCTGTGAAAAACAGCCAGTATTGTATCTCTAGGATTTTTATTTCTACGCTGTGGAAACACTGGCTCAGGAGATGTGTAATTTAAGCATTTTCAAAACCCATATAACCGGAGATCTGGGCTAATGGGAAAATAGTCATAACATTGTCACTAAATGCAAGAACTTGTTGATATATTTTGCTAAATTGCCTTTATTAATGATTCATCAATCTCTTTTGTATCCTGCTCTAAAAAAAATCTTGCTGCAGAATTTAACCCACACATATATACACCCAGTTCTTAGCCCCTGGCAGCCTTACTAAGTGAAGTGTGTTTTCCAGATGTGATTTTTGACACGCAGATCTTGAAATTCAACAATAATTAATGCATATAAGAAGGCTAGGAGACTGAAAGCAAGATTAGCGTTTCTTAAATGGTGCTCCCTCGAATATTGTTTTTGGAAATATTAGTAAAAGTAATATTAACAAAGGATTGTGTGGTGTGTTTTTTTTCCGTGAGCAGATGATCCGTTTATTACCTCTCAGCTCTAAATTCACCCTTTAGGACCAGTACCGCAATGAAGTCTTAAGCATTTTTCCTTTGTAGCAAACATGATACTAAGCTTTGTCAGTAGAGGGTGCTAGAGAAACACTGCAGGAGGAAGGGCATTCTCTTCCTGGTTCCAGCTAGCTGCAAATACACATTTTCCAATGAGGTCTAAACCCCACCCCTGGGATGGAGCCCCCACTTCCAAGTTTGTTCTTCCTCGGGTACTGTTCCTTTGCCCTGGAGTATTCTTGAGCGTTCTCTTTACGTCTTTAGAGCTACTCTCCTCCTGTATTTCGAAAGTGTTTATATTAAACTTTCCCTGTTAAAGTTATTATACAGTCTCGGTCTCCTCACTGGACCTTGACTGGTATTGTCGGGGTAGGCTACAGCAACAGTTTTCAAAAATTCATTCTCAGTACTCCTTTTATACTCTTAAAGTTATTAAAGACACCAAAGAGTTTTTCTATTTGCGTAGGTTATGTCTAGTGCCATTTACCATATTAGAAAGCAAAACGAATACATTTTAAATACTTCAAGAATTTATTCTTTAAAATATGATAAACACATCACATGTTAAATGATGTTAAAAAATAACTAGATTTTTCAATGTAAAAAGTATTTCTAGGCAATGCAGAAAGTGTGAGAAAAGTAGTATTGTTTTACATTTCTGCAAATATCTTTCATGTCTAGCTTAATAAAAGACAGCTGGACTCTCATATCTGCTTCTGCAATCTATTGTGATAGGTTACTTCACCTAAAATTTATGAAGAAAATCTAGCCTCTCACAGATATGTAGTTGCAAAAGGAGGAATATTTAAATAGCTTTTTAAGATAATTGTGGGTGGGGCGCGGTGGTTCACCCCTGTAATTCCAGCACTTTGGGAGTCAGAGGTGAGAGGATTGCCTAAATCCAGGGGTTTGAGACCAACCTGGGCAACATAATGAGACATGGGTCTCTACAATAAATCACAAAAAATAGCCGGGCATGGTGGCGTGCATCTGTAGTTCCAGTTACTTGGAAGGCCCAGGTAAAGAATCACCTGAGCCCACCCAGCAGGTTGAGGATGTGGTAGCTGTGAGCATACCATTGCACTCTATCCTGGGCAACAGAGTGAAACTCCAACTAAAAAAAAAAAAAAAAAAAGGTGGATATTCTTCTTTGATGCTGTACCAAAAACTCAACAAGTAGTAAGTAGCTTTTATGAAGTTAGTTGCAATGTGGAATCTGAAGTTAAAATTCATTGATCTATCTTGTACTTTGAGTATGTCTTTCGCCCATGCGAACTTTGTAACATCATACTTTAGTCATTTGTGAAACACTGGTTCAGAGTTATGCAGATCATCCAAATGTTGACACATTATACAATATCAAAGAAACACATGCATTTATATATATATTTTTAATTTCTTATTTATTGCTAATTTTTATTTATTGTAGAGACGAGGTTTTGCCAAGTTGCCTGAGCTGGTCTCGAATACACAGGCTCAGGCAATCCACTTGCCTCGGTCTCCCAAAGTACTGGGATTACAGGCTGAGCCACTGAGCCTGGCCATTCATTTATCTTAACACTGATCTTATCAGAAAAAAATCTCAGAGTATTAGAAGCTATCTAGTTCACAGTGGCAGATACATGTTTTTCAAAATTACAACGTTCATTTGAAAACCTGAGGTTTATCATTGGCAAGAAAATGTTTGCCAAATAATTAAGTCTGGATAACCATAATTTTTCTGTCAGTCATCCTTTCAAATAAGATTTTTTTAAAAAATGAAAAAGTGGCTAATTCTGCTTGCAGCTCAAACAATCACAAGTGTTTTTCCTCATGACAAACCATAGTACTTTGGTATGCAGTGAAAGAGCTTTATGCCTACTTTATAGTTCATCACAAAGAATATTAAGAAGAAGTGTAAGCCGGGCTCGGTGGCTCAGCCTGTAATCCCGCGCCTTGGGAGGCTGAGGTGAGTGGATTGCCTGAGCCCGCGGGTTCGAGACCCGCCTGGGCAGGCGAGACCTCATCTCTACAAATAAATCAAAAAATTAGCCGGGCG
>CAUYQG010200591.1:0-11810 GCA_963574415.1 Tarsius wallacei | reverse complement strand
GGAATCTCACTGTCGCCCAGACTGGAGTGCAGTGGCTGCTCTCGGCCACCGCAGCCTCAACCTGCTGGGCTCCAGCGATCCTTCCGCCTCAGCCTTCCAAGTAGCTGGAACTACAGGCGCGTGCTACCATGCCCGGCTAATTTTTTGATTTATTGTAGAGATGAGGTCACGCCAAGTTGCCCAGGCGGGTCTCGAACCCGCGGGGATGCAATTTTTATATGAAATCATTTTTTAAAATTGTTGTTCCTATTTTTCTTTATCTTACAAACTTTTATTAAAGATTTCAGGGTAATGAGCCCATGGGTTCAAGACCAACCTGGACAACTTGGCGAGACATCATCTCTACAATAAATCAAAAAATTAGTCGGGCATGGTGGCACATGCCTGTAGTTCCAGCTACTTGGAAAGCTGAGGCAGAAGGATTGCCTGAGCCCAGAGGTCGAGGCTGCAGTGGCTGTAAGCGTGCCACTGCACTCCAGCCTGGGTGACTGAGTGAGACTCCGACTCAAAAAAAAATAAATTTCAGGGTTAGATCATAAAGTGAACTTGTCATTATGTGGGCGCACAATGATTCACATAGCATGGGCTGAGAATTGAAATACAGATCTTAGTAAATAAAGGACTAAGGATGAAAATGTTTGTAAAACTACTCGTTAATAAAGACCAAAGAGGTTGGAGAAAAACATTTATACCTTCTAGAGCAGTAATTCTCAATTTTGGGGGGATACAGATTAGTCTGGTGGATGGCATTATTTTGCTTTGTCATTATTTTACCTACTCTCATCTACTGTAATAAAAACATAACCAAAATGAAATAAACTGTTTTTTAATAAAAGATTACGTGAATGACTTATTCATATGACATGACACTCATCTAAATATCAGCATATTTTAGTATATAGTAATCCAGTTGAATATTCTTGATAGTTTAAGAATAATTTTTCCAAATTTAAAATAATTGAAGAGATTGGCATCTCCAGTAGAATTTTTGTTGCTTACTAC
The DNA here is from genome assembly GCA_963574415.1 of Tarsius wallacei. NCBI lineage: Eukaryota > Metazoa > Chordata > Mammalia > Primates > Tarsiidae > Tarsius > Tarsius wallacei. The sequence continues at coordinate 10,808 of CAUYQG010200591.1, read as the reverse complement.
TGCTACTACCACCTATGTTGTAACCAGATTGATGAATGTAAAAACAAAATTAGAAAGACACTTGGTCTTTATATCTATTAAAATTTTAAAAATAGCCTAGTTATTAATTTACAAATTCATTTGAGGGATGTGGGTATGTTAAGAAATTATTTTCAAAAGTTATATGTAATATTGAGGAACATTTTATTATTTTCAGATAATATATTTAACATTTTAGACTCTCAAAAGCCAGCTCTAGAGAAGATGGATAATACCTTTAATTAATTAATTAATTAATTAATTAATTAGAGTTGGAGTCTCACTCTGTCGCCCAGGCACACTCACGGCCACTGCAACCTCGACCTGCTGGGCTCAGGTGATCCTTCCACCTCAGCCTTCCAAGCAGCTGGAACCACAAGCATGTGCCACCATGCCCAGCTACATTTTTTAATTCACTGTAGAGATGAGGTCTCATCAAGTTGCCCTGGCTGGTCTCGAACCCATGGGCTCAGGCAATCCTCTCACCTCAGCCTCCCAAAGTACTGGGATTATAGGCGTGAGCCACCACGCCTAGCTGGATAATACCTTTATAGATAATAAAATAACAACACAATTTATCACAACAAAGATCTTCCCAAGCCAAGAGAAAAAGTCTTTTGTATTTTTTTGTTTTGTTTTGTTTTTGCAACAGGGTAGCTCTGTTGACCAGGATGGAGTGCAGTGGTGCAATCATAGTTCACTCCAGCCTCGAACACCCGGATTCAAGAGATCCTCCTGCTTCAGACTCCCAAGTAGCTAGCACTACAGGCACATGTCCCCATGTCTGGCTGATTTTTTATTTTATTTTACTTTTTGTAGAGAGTGGGTCTCAGTTTCTTGCCCGATAGTCTTCAACTCCTGGCCTTAAATGATCCTCCAGCCTCAACCTCTCAGAGTGCTGTGATTATAGGCGTGAGCCACTGCACTCACGGCTAAAGTCTTTGGATGATAATGCTCTATCTTTATTTTTATCTACTTCTAACTTAAATTTGGTATTTTAAAAAAATGTAGCAAAGAAAAAAATCACAGTAGTATTAGGATGAATGACTGTCACCCACAGAAATCAAAGATTTTTTATTACATTATAATTGTTGAATATCATACTTCAAAATCATGGTTATTAGACATGCCAACAGATTATATAATTTGATGCTTTAATAAAAAACCTACCACTACGTCACAATTTTGAATTTTTACAAGTATATAACTGGTTTCATTATCCTATGCATTCTATCTTATCCATTTGAAAACATTAATTTGGTTTCATTACACTGCAGAAGGCCCATGGCACAATTAAGAATGAACCTGCCGGGCTCAGTGGCTCAGCCTGTAATCCCGCGCCTTGGGAGGCTGAGGTGAGTGGATTGCCTAAGCCTGCGGGTTCGAGACCCGCCTGGGCAGGCGAAACCTCATCTCTACAATAAATCAAAAAAAAAAAATTAGCCGGGCGTGGTAGCGCGCGCCTGTAATTCCGGCTACTCGGAAGGCTGAGGCGGAAGGATCGCCGGAGCCCAGCAGGTCAAGGCTGCGGTGGCCAGGAGCGGCCACTGCACTCCAGTCTGGGCGACGGACTGAGACGCCAACTCAAAAAAAAATGAACCTCTGCTTTTCAAGGATAATTCAGTCTATTAAAAGGTTTTGAGTCTGTTCCAATGTAACTACTGCTATAACATACATAAATATACACTTTTTATAATCACTGTCACTTGAGAAAGTATACCTGGCTTAACTTATGGGCTGGTGAAGTTCATTTCTGAGATATCTATGTCTGCAGCATTTTTCTTCTACAATCCCCAAGCCATTAGAAAGCAGTTTTCCAACCTTGGCTCTACTGACATTTGGGGATGAAACATTTTTGTTGTGCGGAGTGTCCTGTGCAGGATGTATATAGCAGGATGTGTAGCAGAATCTCTGGTCCCTATCACTAAATGCCAGGAACACTCCAGAGTGCTCTAGACATTGCCAAATGTCCCCCGGTTGAGAACCACTGTTCAAAAATATGGATTGCTTACTACAAGAAAAGGACTGGCAGTAGTGGGAAACTGCTGGGGGGGAGGTGGGAGAGTGGGATTGGCAGTAGTGGGAATCTGCCTGGGGAGGGGGGGACACACCTCATCAACAAGGATACCTGCATAATGAACATCTGTATACCTAACCTTGAATTATACCCCACATCTTTAAAATAAAAAGAGGAAAAAATTAAATTAAAAAATGGATTACTATGAATGTAAGCTAAAAGACCAATAACAGCTGTCCTTACCTCTGAAATTTAAACAAGAAAAGGAAAGGCAGCAATCTTTTCCATCTATTTAACAATCCTCTTACCTTTATGAGGATTTAAAGCAAATTTGAAATGCTTTGGTTTGGGATAACAGCCGAATTTACAGGATACTTGATATTTGTCAGATAAGCTGAATATTTGATTTATCACCCCCTATTTCTAAGACAGTATATATTATTAAAATGAAAAAAGATAAAATAAAGAAATACGGAGCTAGCAGATGAACATGATAATAAAAATAAAACCCTGATTTTTCATGGGTGCACAGTAGGAGGTGAGCAGTGGGGTCAGATCAGCAGCGGAATTAAGATTCTCATAGGAGGGCGAATCCCATTGTGAACTGCGCATGCGTGGGATCTAGGTTACGCGCTCCTTATGGGAATCTAATGCCTGATGATCTGGTGGAGCTGAGGTGGTGATGCTAGCACTGGGGAGTGGCTGCAAATACAAATTAACGTTAGCAGTGAGGCCTGACTGCATACTCCCCTTCCCCAATCACCGGTGGAAAAATTGTCTTCCACACACACAACCGGTCCCTGATGCCAAAAAGGTTGGGGACTGCTGTTGTAGAGCATATCTAATTTCTTACACAGCCATCTCTCTAAAAGAGAAACAGTATCTATTAAAATGATGGATTTGTTGACACATCACACTGTGTTGGGATATATGTCCTGGAAGCCAGAAAAGGTAGCAATCAATGGTTTTACTAAGATGCATCTGACACTTAAGCCCAGCAGTTGTGTAAGATTTTAAGCAAAACCTTATCTCATTAAAGGTTAAGTCCAATGGCAGGCTTAAAAACTGAATGTAAGCCGGGCTCGGTGGCTCAGCCTGTAATCCTGCGCCTTGGGAGGCTGAGGTGAGTGGATTGCCGGAGCCCGCGGGTTCGAGACCCGCCTGGGCAACTTGGCGAGACCTCATCTCTACAATAAATTAAAAGATTAGCCGGGCGTGGTAGCACGCGCCCATAGTTCCAGCTACTTGGAAGGCTGAGGCGGAAGGATCGCTGGAGCCCAGCAGGTCGAGGCTGCGGTGGCCGGGAACGGCCACTGCACTCCAGTCTGGGCGACAGAGTGAGACTCCGACTCAAAAAAAAAAAAAACCAAAAAACTGAATGTAGAAGATAAGCACTGAAAAAAAAAGAAGATACTCATTGCAACATTTTTTAGGTTATGTGAGAATTCTTAGCACTTTGGCCTGTACTTAAAGATTTTAGAAAAAAATGAACATTTCAGGATATTACAAGTTATTCAGAAATCCAACACTGTAGGCATGCAACACATCTGAGTAAAAAATAGTACATTTGACACTCCTCTTTACTTTAAAGTACCTTTGACTTTAAGACACAGTAAGGTGAAATCTCAGGTTTTGCCTGCAGCGTGTATAGATCTTAGGCTGCCCAACTCAGCCCAGCCCCTTTTACATTTGCAGCTCCCATGCAGCACCATGACATTTTGCTGACCAGGGCAAGAATAAAACTGCTTACCAGTGATTTGTGAAGGAAGAGGCGATGGTCCTAAGTACCCCTGGAACTTGAGTCTTATCCAACTACTTTCCTTTCTCTGTCCTTTGATCTCTTTTCCACTCTGGTGTCAGTCACCAGCAGAGGTACAAAGTAGCCTCATGCAGAAAGTTTCTAAAAAGTTGACTACCTCACAGAATACAGTTCTATACTCTTCTTTTTATTTTTTTTATTTTTAAAATTTTTTTATTTTAAAGATGTGGGGTACAATTCAGGGTTGGGTATACAGATGTTCAGTATGCAGGTACCCTTGTTGATGAGGTGTACCCTCCCTCCCCCATCAGATTCCCACTACTGCCAGTACCACCCACCCCTCAATATACTCTTCTTTTTATTAGAGAACTCTAAAAACAGTATTACTGATGAAGAAAAAGCCCTAGCAATTTATTTTAAATGTAATTCTGGTTTGAGTTCCACTGTGACTAAAGTTGTTAGAGTTTGGATTTGGTTCAAACCAGACTATGTGGGGTGGAGGGAGTTTTCTTTTTCCCTCCAGTTGACTTCCAGTTCAAAAAATAACAGGTGAGGTTCATTTTTCAGGAAACATTCAGTTTGGTTTCTGGTTAAAGTTTTAAATAAATAAGGACTACAGGCCTATCCGGAATTATTAACAACTTATCCATTTCAAAACACCATGGTGACCTTAACTCAGGAGAAAATGGCACTTTATGTTTGAATCTATATATGATATCCTTGGAATTTACATTAAAAAATTTACATCAGAGCCCAGAGGCAGAGCCCCACTGGAGAAGACAAAAGAGGAAAAATAAAAATAAATAAACAATTTACATAAAACATATATGACATACCAAAGAAGTGAGTACGAATCTAAAAACAGATTTCAAAATAGCTACAAAGAAGGTACTTTACTCGCTCACTTGAAAATACAGTAAACATGCTTCTTATTCAGATAACAAGGTGCAATATAAAAGAGTAGTAAGACATGATTCGTGTTTCCAACTAACAGAGCAGACCAGTCCTGCTACTTTCTATCTGTGTGAGTGTGGTAGGTAGCTAATGCAGCCACAAATACTAGGCATTGGGATATATGCTGAATGAATGAAAAGTAAATAATTTAAATTTCTCTACATCTTAGTTTCTGTATCTGTACAAGTGGAATAACTGAACCTCTCTTGAAGGGTTGGCTGTGATGATTAAATATACATAAAGCACTAAGTATGATGCCTAGCACAGAGTAATCAAACAATATTATTGTCATCTCTTGAGCAAACAGTCTACAATTGACATAAATATCTGAACTGCTAAAATACAAATTGTCTATAATGAGTTACCGTCAACCCTAAATTATCATACATAAAGGAGAAGAAGGCAGACTATCAGTAAGGAGGGAAAATAGGACTTTCATCCACCCTCCACAGAAACACCAATTTGAACAGCTATTCATGCATGAAAATGCCTTCACAAGAGCTAAGGAGATCAGGTGAAAAATTACTGCACTTGGGTGTAGCACACAAAAAAGAAGGAAAAAAAACACTGAAAAGGGTAGGAAGGACAATTTTACATTACTCGTGTCGCCTCTCTTCCAACCCCGGGCAGCACAGTATGAAGAAACACACCCTGCACGTGGGGAAAGGACGTGGAAGTGAGCTTGGACCCCAACCCCGGCCCCACTCCAGTAAAACTAGGCAAGCCCCCTTGGTCCCAGACTCCAGGTTGATACCTGCGGACCGAGTCTCCCAGTCTGCCTGTGTGCCAGGTTGGATCACACAGTCCTGGGCTCCAGGCCTGTTCTGATGCCATGCTGACTCCCGTGGCCGCAGGATCCAGACCACCCTAAGACTCAGGATGGCCCTAGCACCAGGCAAGCCTCCAGAGACTCAGTCTCCAGGCCTGTACCAGGGCTAAGCTGGCCCCAGTGGTCCTAGGTTCTGGACCATCCCCAGCACCCATGGTCCCATCCTTCAGTCTGGCTCTGCGGCCCCACACTCCTGCAGACCCAGGATTCAAGCCTGTCCCAATAGACTGACTCCACTGCTGGGCTGGCCCCCACAGACACAGGTTCCAGGTCAACCCCACATCCCCAGAACCCAGGCCAACACACAAACATGTAGTTTCCAACTGGCCCTTGAGCACCCAGGCTCCAGGCCAGCCCACAGGGCTCAAGGCACCAAACCAGCACCCACAATCCCAGGCTCTAGACTGGCCCCTGGGCAGATGTAGACCCAGGCTCCACACCTGATCCAATAACAGACTACTCCCAGGCTCCAAATTCCTGTTCCAGTGGAATCAGGGTCCAGGCCCACTCCAGTAGATGCTGGTACCAGGCTGGCCCTCATGAACTGAGACTTCAGGACCACTCCTGCAGACACAGGCTCCAGGCCAGCCATGGTGGACCCAGGACCCAGGCCCACACCCTGGACTCAGTGCCAGGCCTGTCCCAGAGGGCCCGGGCATCAGGCCCATCTTAGTAGATCCTGCCAGATCCTGCAGACTGAGGCTCAAAAGCCAGTGACAAGTCAGCCCCTGTGGACTCAGGCTTCAGGTTGGACCCCAAGGATACAGGCTCCAAACCAATCCTTACAGAACCAGGCTTACTCCCTGGAGCTAATCAACAGGTTCAGCCCAGTGGATCCAGGCTTCAGGCACAATCCTACAAACCCAGGCACCAGGCAAGCCTGCCCAAGGACTTCAAGTCCACTATGAACCATGCCAGATGGCCTGCCAAGAACCTCTGGATGAGTTTACTGGCAAAGGGCTTTCCCAATCAAAACCAATGTGCAAAGACTGGAATAAGTCCCCACTTTCAAATGCACACAAACCAACCCAGGGCCACAAAGATCAAGAACTATCACTAGCCCATGTCACCGCCAAAGAAACAAAATAAAGCACCAGTAACTGATTCTGCCTGAAAAAAACCGCCAACATAATTATTTTAAGGATGCTCAGAGGACTTTAAGAAAATTCATAGAAAAAAATTCAATAAAATCAGGAAAACAAATGACCAAAATGAGAGATTTAACAGAAAGACTGAAGTTAAAAAAAAAAAAAAATCAAACAGAAATTCCAGAGCTGAAAAAAAGTACAGTCAACTACATTTTCACAGTAATAAATAATCCTAAATTTCATATTGAATCACAAAAGACCCCAAATATCTAATGAAATCTAAAGCTCAAAGAACAAAGCCAGAGGCATCACACTCTCTTATTTGAAAATCTACCTCAAAGCTATAGTTACCAAAACAGCATCATACTGGCTTTATATTAGTGCTGTAGATCAAGAGAACAGAAGAGAGAGCACAGAAATGAATCCATGCATCTATGGTCAACTGATTTTTGAGAAAAATCTTAAGAACACACAACTGGGAAAAGTTTCTTAATAAATGTTGTTAAGACAATATTTGACAATATTCATTGTCAAAGTTATGTTTCTAGGCTACCTTTCCTAGCCATCTTTGGATCAGGAATGTAAAACAATTTTAATATACACTGAAACAATGTGTACTTAAGAATGTCAATCTTGGCCAGGTGTGGTGGCGCGTGCCTGTAATTCCAGCAACTGGGAAGGCTGAGGTGGAAGGATCACCTGAGCCCAGCAGGTTGAGGCTGCGGTGGCCATGAGCACGCCACTCCACTCCAGCCTGGGTGACAGAGTGAGACACTTACTAAAAAAAATAAGAAAAAAAAAAAAAAAAAAATCAAGACCGTAAATCTTTGGGGTAGAAGAACAAATGTCAAATTTCAAAATAAAACACGTTTCAACCGCAAAGTTCTGGATCTCCTTTTGTTCTTTTTAATCATAAGCCTGAGTGAACTACCACACAGACCTCTAGGACACGAATTCAGTAGAGGAGGGGTGCAGGATTGACCGCGACAGAATCAAAAAGAATGTAAGGTGTGTTACCACAAGGGATAAGTGTGTTATCACAAGTGACAAGTGTGTGATCACAAGTGACAAGCGGTCATGGTCCATGAATAACGACTCTAATTCTTGTTTCACGCCGTCTGTCCAACTCGAACGTGCAAGGTGACTTCTAAGCTACGCCGTAGACCATTATATCACAGGACCTACCTCCTCACAAACTGTAGAAAAGCGGTTGAGGAACTGTACCGTGTGCACCACAAATTGGTTGAGAAAAGCCACCGTTCTTTTCTGTTGAATAGCCGGCACCTGTGTTGTGCAAAAACAAGCGTGATTCATACAGGAGGGACGTTCGCCGTGCACGCCCTCTGACTTTTCGACATAACCACGAGGCCCTTCGAGGCCCTTTGCGGCGATACGCCTTTCCTGAAGGGCAGCCAGTCGCCATCGACTTGCTTTCCCAAACGGTGGGCGGGGCGTCCGAAGACGGCAGAGGACGCATCAAAGTTTGAGAACGGGCTCTGGAGTCACAAGTACGGATTTCGGCAGGTGAAAGCACAACACGGAAGCACGCGCCACGTGGGGTCTGGGTACAAGAGGCAGGGCCGGAGCGCGCAACCGGCCGGGGGGGCCCGCGGGTCCCGGGGCGGAGGCACGTGATGCGGGAAGCCGAGGTGGGCGGGGCACACCCGCTCCTCAGTCAGCTCGGGGGGACCCCTTTCCCAGGTGAAGCTGGGCACTCCCTCCCGGGGCCGGCAGAAGAGGGCCGGGGTGGGGACGGGACTGGGGGCCTCAAGAAGGGGGCTCTCCTGGGACCCGGGAGTCTCTCCCCCTCCTCCTAGCCGGCCGCCGGAAGTTACAAACCTTGGTCAGGTCTATGCCCGACCCCATGAGAGGAAGCCCGTCCTCATCCATCTCCTCGGCGGGCGGGGGGCACCCAGGCTCTCCCACAGACCCAAACCCCTCCCCGCGGGGCCCGCCCAACCCGGTAGCTGCGTCCCAGGCTTCCCCCGGGCCCCGCCCACAGGGCCTTCCTGCCGGAAGAGATCTTCTCCGCTCGCCAATCGCTCGGCGGCTTCCGGTGAGCCCTCCCCTCGCTCGGAATTCTGGGATTTGTAGTTTGGGGTCGTGATTGTGACGTCAGCCTCGAGGGTCGCGGGGCGGTGCAGGGCTGCTGTCCTAGTAGCAATTTTTTTTTTAAGTGAGGAAGGGAATCGGAAATTGCGTTCGTTATGTAAATAGTCCTGTCATTCGTTGAACAACACTACATTAAAAAATCCTATTAAGTGCCTGCTATTCTGCTAGGGAATGCAAAGATGGAGTCAGATTGGGTCTGCTGCACTGGAGAGGCTTATGCTCTGAAGGAGATAAGATCTGTTTCAAAGGTCTTTAAGAAAGTGATTGACACTTAGATCATCGAAAAGGTGAAACAGTGACCCGAAGGGAGCTTGGTACCTAAATTTGACGATCTTCATCTTGACTGTGCAGTTTACCAGTTGTGTGACCTAGGACAAATCACCAGACCAAAAGTTTGAACCTCTCCTATATACCAAGCAAGATGCTCGGTACTGAAAAGATGAAGAAGAGAATATATTTCTCTGCCTCCAAGAAATTTATAGTCTAGGAAAGACGTGCAGAGTTTAGATGTGCAACATCAGAATGAACATGTGTACAGAATACTGTGAAAATTGTGGGCATGCAGTGGGCACACACCAGCACTTGCGTACACATTGGCATGCACGCTCACACAGATGCAAAGTGCTATGGTATCATAGATAAAAGGTGCTTCTGTGTCCTCTGAGAAAGTCAGAGAACATAGATTTTTAGCAACTACTTAGCATTAAGGAAAGTTGGGTGGCCGATTAGGAGTGGACCTGTGTGCAGACACAGAGGCAGGAGGGAGTATGGGATGTAAGGGAAGTGGAAAAACCCCATACATGGAGAATGGTAGGAAATGAGGTGGGAGAAGTAAGCAGAAAAAAATTATTCAAGGCCTTTTATGCCAGACTTGATGTTATAGTCCATGTTTCTCTAAGTGTGATCTACGGGCCATCTGTAGCAACTATTTGGGAGTGGGTGTTGCTTCTTAAAATGCACATTGCAGATATCGATCTCAGAGAAACTGAATCAGGATTACTGGGGGATGAGCCTGGAGATCTGCATTTTAACCAACCCAGCTTCTGGGATTTTTCTGAATCAAAAGGTTTGAAAATTACTTCTAAAGGTGCTGAGAGTCATTAAAATATTTTGGGCAGGCAGTGACATGATCCAGATTTGTTAAAAGGCTATGCAGTGCCCAGCATGTGGATGCATTATAAACGGTGGAAACAGAAAAGTCGAGGGTAGTATTTGTACTTGTAGAGGTGGGAGGTCAAAGTGAGGAAGGATAAAATGAGGAAAACTTTTAAATACATGTCTCTTCATGTCTATGGCTAGTTGGATATTATTGAATATTTCAACAAACATGTATTGAGCACCTTCTATGTTCTAGGTGCTTTACCAGTGCTACAACTGTAAATAAGATAAACTCTGTGACAGTTCTAGGCAACTGTACTTAGGGTTGGTTTTTTCCCATCGATCAAATCCATATGAGCTGTTTTTCCCCCCATTATAATGTAAGTTTCTTGGAGCAGGGGTTATTCTTATGTCTTCTCAGGTAGTGCCAGCCACTCTGCTTTTCAACAAAAACTCACTAATAATTTTAATTCACAATTTTGGAGGTTTTATTATCCAGGCATGGTGCCTGGCATTGAAGAGCCATCCTTTTACCCACTCATCCATTCAACAACTATTCCCTACCATGTGCCGAGCACTGTGACACAAACAGAGCTACAGCAGTGAAGAGATAGACAAAAATTTCTGCTCTCATGAAGGTAAATAGATGATAAACAAGTAAGCAAACAGGTATTGCTCACAGTCTAGGTAGGGAGGCAGAAAATGAGAAAAGATGAATAGGTTGATAAAGGCAAAGCTAAACTGTGCCCCAAAGAGGCGCACTGAACTCAGATTGGTGAAATTAGGAGTGAGTTTCTTTCTTTTTTTTTTTTTTTTGAGTTGGAGTCTAACTCCGTCGCCCAGAATGGAGTGCACTGGCCCCTCCCCGCCACCGCAGCCACGACCCGCTGGGCTCTGGCGATACTTCCACCACAGCCTTCCAAGTAGCTGGAA
>CAUYQG010200589.1:0-11133 GCA_963574415.1 Tarsius wallacei | reverse complement strand
AGCAGCGTGATTAAAGCAAAAGATAATGACTAGTCGTTAAAATCTACTGGAAAGATTAACTTATTTTGCTGAGGAGAAGAACAACAGTATTTCAGCTTTCATAGAAGATAAAACTCTTGACTATTGCCTTACTAGACTCTGGTGTGGCAATGTGCTGTTTGAGCTATGGCTGTTGCCTTGTTTCCTAGCTTTGGCCCCCTCTCCTAACTTGTCGAGGTGAATCTCTTTCTCTCCCTCTCCCTCTCTCTCTCTTTCTCTCTCTCTCTTTTCAACTTACTTTTTAAATAAACTATGCTTTCTAATCTGAAAAAAAAAAAAGATACAATTTTCTCTCCTGTTAGGATTTTGTAAAAGTATTAGTATGTATTATGTACGAAATATTTATTTTCTAATAAAGATCACACATTTTAAATGGCAAATCATTGTATTTCTTATTTGACACTTTGGGATTACAGAGAGAGATAACATACACACAAAGCATGCAGAGTGTGTGACCCATATCATTTCTTGGAAGATAGGGAAAATTGAATACATAACTTTGCTCTTCAGGCTGAAAAGATTGTAAGGTAGCCCACTTGTCTGTTATAGTGACCAGTGTCAGCCAAAGTTTTTGGGTGTGAGACTTTTTGTTTTTAGAAACAATAGAGCATCCCATCTCTTGACTAATAAATAGAGTATATAAGAGGATGTTTTGTCTATTCTACCAAGGAGATATATACACAGAAAGATCAGATAGTGTTGCAATTATTGATATTGGTCACCATATCTCATAAATTTTAATCTGAGTTGCTAAGGAAAAGACAGAAAATGTATGTATTAGTTGAATCTCTTTTAGATTCATGAATTTTGAATCAACTGAACCAGCACTAATAAAAGTGACAGTTGTGGGTATGACAAGTATTCAGTTTTGAAATCAAGGTGTCTCAAAGAATCCCAAAGATGAATGCAGCATGGCTTTACAATAAGTTGACATTGGGAGTGAACAAATTCACAAATCCACTCTTTCTTGTCTGTATCAACTTTTTTTTTTTTTTTATCTTGGAAAATGGGCTGCCTTTGCCTTTTGGTCTTTACGGCTAACCCACAGTGTCCAAATTGCATAAGTCTCTCGCCATCAGCCACACACATAAGATTAGCTAGATTTCTCTGAATTCCATTCTTAAAAATCTGGAAAGAGCTCATTTGACTGGTCCAGCCAGGTTGGTACTAACGGAAGCGCCTGATCAAGACACGTTTGCCTAGGGACATGGAGAACAGAATAGTATAACATAAATATGTCTGTATGCCTGCTGGTTCACACAGACATAAGAGGCAGAGAACTGAAGAAATGCCTTGTAAAGTAGCAACTAGAATTTTCTTAAGTTCTTTGTTTTATTTTTATGTTGGGGAATGATATTAAAATACATTTTCTCTTTTGCAAAATCTTCACTGTATGAATAAGTCAACCTATTGTGAAGTGTTGGTGATGATCACGGGTTGCAGTAGCATAATCTAGCTCTATTATTTTGGGATGTGTATTTTTTACCAAGTTCCTTAATCCCTTCTAATCTCAGTTTTCTCATCTATAAAATGAACAAAATTAAGCCAACCATAAAGAATAGTAATATGTATAAAATGAGAAAATGCTACTAAAATCATCAAAATGAAACATTCAGCATATAACTGGCAAAAGTAGGCATTCAATAAATAGCGATTATTAAAAAGTATTGTTTATTTTGCATGTAAGTCATTTTTAGAATAAATTAATACACCAAACAGATTATTAGTACTAGCCTCACACTGATATTCTCATGGTCAATGTGTTGGGATCACTTATGCTAATAATATATTCTGATGAGCTCACACTAATTCTGTTCTCTGTCTACTTTTCCTGTAGAGCTCATCCTAGAAATAAAAGAAAATATAGTTGTACCCCACATCTTTATAACAAAAAATAATTTTTAAAAAAGTTCAATAAGATGAAAGAGTCACACTGGCAGGTAAACACGGGGCGTTATCAAAATTATCTGGTTAAATATTGTAAGAAAAGTCAAAAGCAGATTGTCAAAGTTTAGTTAGAAACTGAAATCCCCAGTTTACACTACTGACTCACCAGCATTATCACAAGAGAAGGGTGTGGTGATCCTTCACCAGAAGAGCTGAACCCAGAGCATGAAGGAGATAATATTGAGTAAGCATTTTTTGCTTACAAATGTTAATGTCTTTTACACTTGAAAAGCTTTGAGCTATCACAAAAAAAGAAAGAAAAAATTGAAGAAAGATTAAAAGATGGAAAGAATAGGCCTCACTACTGGTTTCTGTTTGCTTTGTGTTGCAAGATGCAGTGCCAGGACAAATCATCAGGTCTAAGGGTGAATTTTTTTAAGATGATGCATGCCATCGGCTGCAGTGACGGATTGTTGGTATTAGTGGTCCTGAGTGTGATTAATAAGGCTGCTCTGTCTCTGACAGAGTGGGAATGTGACTACTAAAACTGAAAGGAGGCGATCGCACTAAAATCTGTTAGGGATGTTCCCTTAGTGGGTAGGGGAATACTATAAGGAAGTACCAGTACCGGAGTCAAAGAGTCAGTTCACCAGCTTAGCTGTATTGATCAAAGCAAGACTGCAGGTTCCACTAAGCAGAATGGTCTTCTTAACAATGAACAAACCTGGGTTTCTCCTCCTTTTTCCCCAATGGCATATGTTCATTAAGCAGCATCATGAATGTACAAGTGCATATGATCATGTGTGCTGTTATCTATGTGAATCAAAGAAAAAATAAAAATGATAATACGTTTGCTATTGAGTATATGTTTTGCTTTAAAATTTGTCAACTGCAAAGTTTGAAAGGAAAAAAAAATGAGAGAAAGAGGGTTAAGCTTTGGTCTATTAACAGATGTGTCTAACATTTAGATACTGGAGCCAGGATTTTATATGAAACAAAATGAAAATATATTCTCTTATGACAGTATATCTTTCATCACCATTAAAATGTAATAAAACTGTACAATAGGAAAGAGAAAACATTTGAAAAGTTGAGTGAAGTTGTGCCATATATTAAGTAAGAGTTAGTATCTGGGAGTTATGTTTCTAGTTAAGACAGTATCAGAAGACTTAACGAGTGTAAAATGTATTTTTGTCCATCTCTAGAAGGTTCAGATGTTGGAATGTGTGCTCCTAAAATCAAAGACTACTGTTGTTATTGATAGTCTGTCCAGAAGAGCTGACAACACAGAGCCTGCTACTTTGCTAGTAGGCAAAGCAGCAAGTGCCTGCAAGGTACTATTACTAATCAATTGCCCTGAATGATCAATGCGGACTTTTCAATACTATCTCGAGAAATGTCAATACTATCTCAGCACAATTGCCTCTCATGGGTGGTGGAGTCTTGTAAAACAAAACCTTTAGTGACAACCTTCTTGTTCATGAGGATCTATCTACAAGATGCTAGTTGACTACCTATTTGTTCTGGATAGCATCCTCTGCCTGCAGTACATACAGACCTTTAATTTTATGCAGACACTGTGGAATCATTTCCTTTAGAAATAATTATTATTCTACTATGTGTACATAACTTTTTTCTAGTTTTGCATACTTTGGCAATGGAAATAAGAATCTACACCTTTATGACAAGTACGGTTTGCAAAGTACTGTTTGATTTCATGTGAGTATCACAACTTTTTGAAATATACTGGGCTCTTTTTTTTTTTTTCTCTTTTCTTTTTTTACTGAAGTCTGAGAGAAAATGGGGAAGAATTAAGAATCTTCATAGCCGAGCTCGGTGGCTCAGCCTGTAATCCCGTGCCTTTGGGAGGCTGAGGTGAGTGGATTGCCTGAGCCTGCGGGTTCGAGACCCGCCTGGGCAAGGGAGACCTCATCTCTACAATAAATCAAAAAATTAGTCGGGTGTGGTAGCGCGCGCCTGTAGTTCCAGCTACTTGGAAGGCTGAGGCGGAAGGATCGCTGGAGCCCAGCGGGTCGAGGCTGCGGTGGCCGGGAGCGGCCGCTGCACTCCAGTCTGGGTGACAGAGTGAGACTCCAACTCAAAAACAAAAACAAAACAAAACAAAAAAAAGAATCTTCATGCCCAGCCAGTGAAGGAAGTGGTCTGAGATTTGGGATCTGCTCACTGGTAAGTTAAATGCTAAGACAAGTAAGGTGTTAATTCTATGTATTTTCATCTTTCAACTGATTAGGAAGACATCTAATAGATAAAGTTTGTATTTTGCCTTACTGATGGAAACATGTACCTGAAGTAATGTCCATTTTCTTGCATTTCTGGAGTACGATTAATAAAATACTAATACATATTATATATTTGTTTGTGCATTTCTTTGCAAATACAGTGGGAAAACTTACTCTTGTCAAATCCAGTCTTTCCTAATTGTAAGATAAGGTTAAACTCACAAGCAAGCAGCATGCTGGTGGCTTTTGTAAGATACTGGCTTTTAAAGGTATAAGCACATTCTGCCAAAAACTGACCCTTTAGCAAACTTAGGTGCACACTCAATTCCTATGAGCACATTTATGCATTTTATTAATTTCAAAATAATTGACATGGATGAAATGTTTGCAGTAATAGAAATGTAAAAATTTGCTTAAATCATTTAAATAAATGCAGGTTTATGAAAGCACATGATTCTAAAAAAAGTATCGAATGCACAGTAATTACCAATCTGTATCTATATTTATAAACTAAACTTCTTGGTTTCCATGTAATCACTGGATTCCTATGCTACAGTTATTGTAAAAATAATCACCCCTGCTAATCCTTGCAGAAGCATATTTCAGAAGTTTGATATACATAGGGACAAAAGAAAGAAGGTGGCCTGTAGGGAACATCAGGCAGTCTCATCTTTACCTCATTCCAGGTGCTCAACATGGTGGCTTGGGCATGAAAATGTGAAGGTTCTGGAGTGAGGGGACTTAGTTTGATCATCCAAGATGATCACCATGTCCATTTCAGTCTTGGTGAGTCTGTCTTGAGTGTCTAGGCTGTTCATATGCATTGGCCATCCATTTCTCTAGTATCATTCTTGGAAGATGCACTAATTCTCAAATAGGAAATGGGATTATAAAGTTGCTTGGGCCCACAGAAAGATAAGGCTAATAATGAGAGAGGCTTTTAGAGATACCTTTTGGGATTTGAGCTCCAATCATCTCAGTAATTTGCTGCCTCCCAGCAACCTACACCGTAGAGGAGGAACCACGGGAAATATACCCCTTGCCCAAGCCCTGACCAAAGACCATTTTATTACTTTTAGCTCAGGTTTCCCAAAAGCAAAGAAGGGAGTAGAGCCTCATCTTGGAGATCCCCTTCTGCTCTCCCCTCAGGGCTCCAAACACGGCTACCATAACACTATCTGCCTTTGGTCTTTGGGGCAGTGGAGGCTACTGTGACATGGCTCAGAGGCTGGTTACCCACCTGCTTTGACCAATTTGTTTTCATTGGACCTCTACCACTGGTTGACTGAGTTACCTTGGGAAAGTCATGTGGACATTCTAAACCTCAGTTTCCTCATCAGTAAAGCAGAGATAGTAATAACACATATGCTATTTTGTTGGAGAAAATAACAATAGTGTTTAACATGACTAAATTCATCAAATGATATCTATTAACTTAGAAATTATCGTTAGCATCACTCTATAAAATGTTTTGAACACATTTCTCCTAAGGTTGTCTAGAGATTTTATTATATTTTTCACTAGATGCTTGGTGTTTATTAAATGGAGCTAATACTTTATAAAATGCTTAAGTAAATGTTGGGAAAAGAAAAACAATTCTGCAGCTGAACCAAAACATACGTAACAAAAATAACATGCAGACATACATTATTAATAATAATCCAGTTACCTCTCCATTTAGAAAATTTTATATTGTGCAATAAATGGTAAAACTGATCATTGTTTTCACTAATTCTAACTTTTTACCAAGGTCTACTTTTTCTTAGTGAATGCGATAATTCTATTAATCATGGTTGATTTCATTTGGCATGTATGTGTTGTTCATTGAATTTCTTAAAGTCTTTGTTGTGTCACTAACGTCATGAGAACCACTCAGTGAAATATGAAGGACTCTATAATATATTATTCCAGCTGGACGTGGTGGTTCAGCCTGCAATCCCAGTATTTTGGAAGGCCAAGGCGAGTGGATTGCCTGAGCCGGCAGGTTAGAGACCAGCCCAGGCAACTTGGCAAGACCTCATCTCCACAATAAATAAATTTTTAAAAATTAGCCAGGTGTGGTAGCGTGCGCCTGTAGTTCCAACTACTTGGAAGCCTGAAGCGGATGGATCGCCGGAGCCCAGCAGGTCGATGCTGGGGTTGCTGTGAGTATGCCACTGCATTTCAGCCTGGGCAACAGAGTGAGACTCCAACTCAAAAAAAAAAAAAAGATATTTTTTCAATACTTAGAAATAGCTTTATATCTGCTTTCAAGTTCTATGACAATCCTGTTGGAATAGTATTCAAAGTTCTATATGTTATGGCTCTTCTCATCAACACCTGCAGTAGAATGACCAGGCTGTATCTTTTTAAGCTGGTCAGATTGGGACAAACTCAAAACTAGGATGTCAAAGTCTTGACTATTTAATCCCTTAAACATACATAGCTATTTTAAATATAACAGTGAGAAGGTTTTCAGAAAGAACCACAATGAGGTCACAGTAACTCATTTCAAATTTCATATATGGCCATGGAATTGATTCTCTTCTATAAAAGTTACCATTGTTTTTCCTCTTTGCAAACTCAAGCCTTGTTAAGTTTTGATTTGAAGTGGTAATAGTACTCTTTTCAAAGTCTCACTGGACAGAAATGTTTATAATCAATAATACATGACCTTATTTCTTTTGTTTTGTTTTGTTTTGTTTTGTTTTGTTTGAGTTGGAGTCTCACTCTGTCGCCCAGACTGGAGTGCAGTGGCCGCTCCCGGCCACTGCAGCCTCAACCTGCTGGGCTCCGGAGATCCTTTTGCCTCAGCCTTCCAAGTAGCTGGAATTACAGGCGCGCGCTACCATGCCCGGCTAATTTTTTGTAGAGATGAGGTCTCACCAAGTTGCCTAGGCGGGTCTCAAACCCGCGGGCTCAGGCAATCCACTCACCTCAGCCTCCCAAGGCGCGGGATTACAGGCTGAGTCACCGAGCCTGGCTTCATCCTGTATATTTTTAATGTTCATTTAAAATTGAAGAAATATATTTGAATATTATGTTAAGTCATTTAAATAAACATCATCAAAATGAATAAATAATCCTTTTGGAAAACAAAATATCTTGGAAGCTATAGAAGAACCACAGCAAGTATATATAAAAAAATTAAGTAGAATCATTCATCCATCCCTTTGTTTAATAATTGTTTTTTTGAGTGCCTACTAGTGCCAGAGAGTGTTCTTAGAGAAAAGGACGTGAGGTTGATAATTTTTTTTCTATTTCTGTGACTGTCATATTTGGAGACATATACAAATAATGGTTGTGACTTTGCAACATACAAACATGTAAATACATATATGTAATAATAGGAGAGCCCAAACATGTATTATATACACAAATATGTATGTATTTGTGTATATAATACATATATACACACACACACACACACACACACACACACACACACTTCCCCACTGTAATGTAGAAATTATGCATTTACCACATTTTCTGGTTTTTGCTCCCTTCACTATGTAAAGGACAAAGGGACTTGAAGAAACAATCACAAATCCAAATAACTGTGTTTATCAACTTTTTGAAAAACTTTGTCTCTTTATTAACATCTTAGTTGATAAGAAAACATATAAAATTATTTTGTATTGAACTTTTTAGTAGAAAGAAGCACGTGTTCAACATTTGTTGAGATATACAAATTTTCATAGCTACTTTGTTTAAAGTTGACTAATTAATGAACATAAGCATGTGTACATTTTTACAGAAGCCTTCCAAAATACATATTGGCATTAGATATCTAAAATCAACCATGAGGGCAAAGTAGGATCTTTGTCTCATTATACAGCTACACGGGCAGTCTCAAAGAACCTCCAACTGGTACAGAGGCATATATAGCCAGGGAAGGGTCGTCAGGAGCAACAGAGAAGTTTCCTTCTCTGCCTGGAAATCAGTAGAGTGTCTTGGCTGGTCTCTCCCCTCCTGCTCTGACATGGCTTTCTCTAGGGAGCAAATGTTCAGATGCCAGTGAGCATGTATGGGAGCTTCAGGAGAGAGAGGTAAAGAGTGAACAGGGGATGTGAATCTGTAAAAATCCGCAGGATCAAATATCTCCCTAAACAGCAGGAGATTTTATATCAGGGGGATGCAAATATCAAGATTTAGAGACTACTAACCCTTAGACAATTTTGATTGTTGTGCATTGGTGCAGAATGTTAGAGTCCATGACTTTTTTTTCAATTCCCAAGTTAGACAGTATGCACTTATCTTTCACATGACTGTTAGTCTAAAAATCTGGAATTGGTATATTACCAAAAAAGACTCTTAGATTATTTTATTATATTTTAGTGTAGTTTACAAAGTAATGTGATTTTGCTAAACAATTCTGTGCTCTTTTCTCATGCTTTGGGTAGAGACACACAAAACCTAAGAATGTTCTGGGACAATCAGTGGTTTTAAAAATGTGATTCCCTAGGCCAGTAGCACCAGTTTTACCTGAGAACTTACTCAAAATGCAAATTCTTGGGGCCCAAAAAGAATTACACAGAATCAGTGATCTGTGTTTTATCAAGTCCTTCAGGAAATTCTGACCCATGCCCAGTTTAAGGACCACTATTCTAGAAATTCAATCCTCTGCCTCACATAGTCAAATAAGACATTCAGTAACATGGTTTTAGAAAATAGCAAAGAATTAGTTGCACATCAGGTAACTTTCCTGGTCATCTCAGTCTAAGTTCACGCCCTCCTTCTTCACTTACTGAATAGCATCTGTATGTCTCAATCATTGAATTGATCACATCACATCATAATCTTTTGCTTACATATTTGTGAGCTGATAGAGGCATGAACCATGTGTTATTCAGCCTAGTATAGTTATTCAGCCTAGTATAGTCTGAATGATTAGACCAGATTCATGGTCTTTGGACTCCTCACTTTGGCTCAGTTATTTTAAGTTTTTGATTCTCAATTTCCTCATCTGTAAAATGAACCAGTCAGTGCTTTCTGAGGTGTTCTCAAAGTTCCAGAATTTCATGATTTCAGTTAATTAATTACCTTAACCAATTTGCTTTTTGTTCACTGGCTAGGCCTAGAGAATTTCATCTGTATTCTTTTCAATTAAAACTCAACACAACACACTTACTTATGGGGGAACCACATCGCAGATTAACAAAACATATTTTGAAGGTGCCTGGAAACCCCAGACAACATCACAAGGAAAACAGTGCTTATTAGATATTTGTTGAATGAATGAAGGAGGCACTCGAGAAGCTTTGAATATCAGTTATTTCTTGTGGGAACTCTCGCTGTGAAGTGGAGATAGCTATTCCTAATCGCAAGCAAAGCTAATAAAACCACAGCATTCATTAGCCAGCAAGTGAACAGGCTCTTCTTGGTGCACACTGATTAGAGTCTGAAAATGACCCTCCAGTCTAACCTGCCAAGTGCTACTTCTGTTTTTCTCTCTTCAGAGCCCATCTTTCTCTACTTTATTTTAAAAATCTCAATGTATGAAATTAGTGAAGGAATTTAAAAATGATGATTTCATGACAGATATCTGACTGGCTGACAAAATTCTTCCAACCTATAAAAACGTGACAGATACAACCAAGAAGAAAATGACATGCTTTCTAATAGTATGACTCCCTTCTTGTTAAGTATTTAGGTACTAATTGAATTATCTGATAAACTGATCTTGTGCCATTGATTAGCACTACATATCCACTGAACTCTTGCAGAGAAATGCATTTTGATCAAACTTGTGTGGTTTCTGTTACCCATATAAGAAAGCTAGCTGATTTAACAACTTTAATTTAAACTCCAAGTAAGAGGGATAAGAGGAATTGAACATTTTTAAACCAAGAGGATAATAAAGGTGGACAAACTTTCTTACTCTTTTCCCCACTTTTTTCTTTGCTAACAATATGATGCATGGAATTGAGGCTTAAAGAAGCCTGATTGCTTGCTAGCCTGACAACCTTATCACTAATATTACCAATTAGGGGACTTACACCTTGCACCACTGCATTTCTTGCTCAAGCAAGATTTTCAGTTGCGGTCTAGATCCTGACTTGGGATTCAATCACTCTGGAGATACCCCAGGAAGGAGTCTGACAACCTGAACTGAACTGGTGTTTCTATTTGGTATTTCAGGCTGCGAATCTCTGATCCTACCTCTTCCCATTCTGGCTTAAACTCTGCTATGAATTTAGTATATTCTGAGAGAGATAACCAGGACAGGCTATATGATTTATAGGGCCCAGCGTAAAATGAAAATGTGGGGACTCTCACTAAAAAGTTGTTACAAATGTCAAGAGAGCAACAGCAGAACCAACCAAGTGCAAGACCCTCCTACCAAGGACATCGTGAGGCAGATGCCCCAAGAGCCTCCCATTCCCACACCAGTTCCCGTGCGGTCCAGTTTTTTGTTTTCTTTGTTCATGCTTTCAGTAAAATTTCATTAGAAGAAAGGGTCGGGTGGGATGGAGTTCAAAAATTTTAGTCTAACTTTCTCATTTAACAGATGATACAACTAAGGTACAGTGAGGTTAGTGATTCATATAAAGTTACATGACTAATTTCTGGAAGAGCTGTATGTAGGATTTATGTATCCTGACTCTTAACCTGTTGCTCTTTCTACTATGTCATAATGATTCAACATGAGAGTGAGAAGAAGAGTGAGGATTCCATCTTTTTAGTTTTTCTCTTTTTGTTTTAACTTTTTGTTATTATTTTGTTTTAAAGATGTCAGGCACAATTCGAAATTAGGTACATGAGTGGCCAACGTACAGATGAAGTTTAGGCCTCCCATTAGTTCTCACTTTGCCTGGTTCAGCATCAGGTAGCCTTATTGATGCTATGTGTCCCCTTTTGATCCCCTGGCAGTGTCCCACTACTGCCAATCCCTTTCTTGTTGCCCACCGAAAATGGACTGTATAAAAAAATGTGGTACATATACATGATGGAACATTACACAGCCATAAAGAAGGACAAAATTATG
>CAUYQG010200575.1:0-27561 GCA_963574415.1 Tarsius wallacei | reverse complement strand
GTGGAGTAGAATTGTATTTTTTCATTTTTTAAAATAAAGATAAACAGTAGACATTTGTAAACTGCGAAGTCAAATCTGCATTTGAGTTTGATTTACTTCTGATATGTTAGTGGAAATGAATCATTTTAAGATTAATACTGTTTGTAAACAGAATATCTAATAGTTTCTTTTTTTTTTTTTTTTTTTGAGTTGGAGTCTCGCTCTGTCACCCAGACTGGAGTGCAGTGGCCGCTCCCGGCCACCGCAGCCTCAACATGCTGGGCTCCGGCGATCCTTCCGCCTCTGCCTTCCAAGTAGCTGGAACTACAGGCACCGGCTACCACGCCCGACTCAGCAAATGTATGTTACACCAACAATCAAAGATGAGTAAAGCCTATCTCTTGAATTCAGAAGCTCGCTGACCAATGATGAAGGCAAATTTCATAAATAATAAATAAGATAAACATAGATGGGCACACACAACAAAATTCACAACACAAGCACTACAGCAAAATGAGTATCACATGCTACAGAGGCAAGGAGGAGGAATCTGCGTGTTCCAGGGAGCAGTCACATCCTGTAGAGGCTGGGTGAGTCACTCTGAAGAACTTGGATTTAATTCTAAGATTCGAGGGAACACATGAGTGTTGTGAGCAAAGATGTAACATACTTAGTGTCTCTAAAGTCTTGCTCTGGCAGTCCTCATGAGACTCGACTGAAGAAGGCTGAGAAGAGAAGCAGAGTTACCAGGCAGAAGGCTGTGACTCAACAAAACAGGATGGTAGCTTAGACCAGCAATGGAAGGAAGTAGCAACATTCTAGACATGCTGCACCGGTGCAGATGGCAGCGTCAGGCAGTGCACTGCATGTGGAAAAGAGGCAATTCGAAGTGCAAGCGTTGACAGTCTGACTATTCAAACTTGGTGACATCTATTTCTGTGTGACCTTCTCACGTTACTAATGGTGCATTTATTATATCACTGAGAACATGAGGTGGTACTCCAGAAAAGTTGGGGAAACTGATTTCTCTGAACTGAGGTAATTTCACCATACGTACCTACGATGATATTATTAGCTTTTTGCTATTGAGTTACTTCGTATCCTTAGATGGTGAACATTGTTACCACAAATGTCCACTTTGATGTAGAAGTGGAGAACATTCATTTGATCCACAAGTTTCTCCCCATTTTATGGAATGTAGCGAAAGAAGACACCTTAGCACTTTCGGGACAATAGTATCCTCAGCACACTTGCAACTTATGCCTACTGAAGCAATTAGAAAAATACATCATTCAAAGTTATATGGAGACCCAGAAAAGTTGATCAGAACCCAACCCCCTTTAGTGAGTCATCCTTCTTCCTCGACTTACGTGTTTCTCTCATGACTCCGTTAACTATTCGTGTGCCTTCAAGGAAAGGCCCGTTTTTCCCTTTGCCGATTCTCAGTTCCCAATATATAAAACACCACTTATTTTATAGATTTTGTGAGATATATTTTTGCTCTCAGAATTTTCTTTTTTTTTATTTCTGACACCAACATTTCCTGCTGCAATTAAGCTTTAGCACTCCCTTTTAACAGACAATGAAAATTTGTCGCAAATCATATTTGGAATCTTTTCCAAAGTACAGGAGGCAATGTCATTGACTTTCACTGAGTTAGCTCCTAAGTCTTCTGATGGGTTCAATAATTAATTCCTCTTACTTACTGCCATCTTTTGACTACTCTTCAAGGTCTCCACCTATTTTTTCCTTTTTTTTGAGTAGGAGTCTCACTCTGTCACCCAGGCTGGAGTGCAGTGACACACTCACGGCCACTGCAGCCTCGACCTGCTGAGCTCAGGCGATCCTTCCGCCTCAGCCTTCCAAATTACTGGGACTACAGGCACACATTGCCACATCAAGCTTATTTTTTTTATTTATTGTAGAGACAAGGTCACAGCAAGTTGCCCAGGCTGGTCTTGAGTCCCCTGGCTCAGGCAATCCTCTCGCCTCAGTCTCCCAAAGTGCTGGAAGTACATACCTATTTCTTAAGTTCTAAAATAATGCAAAGATCATTCTAAAAGGTCAAGTTTATTTCAGAGGAATTATGTTCAATTATCTCATATTATTGTGCTCATTTTGCTTATGGGAAAACTCAGAGAAGTTAGGTCACTTGTCCAAAGTCACACAGCTAAGAAGTAAGGACAAGATCAGGGGCTGAAGTTTAGATTTTGGCCTCGGAGATTATTCTTCTAAACAATACCTAAGTAAGTATCTCACAAAGGATGTTTGTTTGGATGATTGGTTTGATGATTGGCTTGCTTTGTTTACTTATATTCTTCTTTAGTCCGGTTCTATTATAAATTCTCTGCTGAGAGTTTCAAACTATCAGCATTCGTCTTCAACTCACCCTTTTAATGTAACCATTTTATTTTCATAAGACAATTTTCTTCCATGTGTTATAGAGAAAACAGAGCTGTGAGCTGTGGACCTCTGCAGTTTCTCATCTTCCAGAGTTAGACTCACACAGCACACTCGTCCTCATGCTGTGGCACTGTCTCAGGAGAGACCAAGGCCCACACGTGCTTTGATGGGTCAATGTCAAGCACGACCCCAAGGGCCCATTCTACCATTGCAATTTCCTCTGCTGAATGCTCACTCTTTGCCCTTCTGTTTATTTCTGCCATTCTTAAAAACGTTTTCAAATGTCCCCATCTAAAATTTCTTCTTTAAAATCTACCCCCTTAAATAATGACCCTTGTTTGTCTTGCCTTCACCAGCCATCTTTATGAAAAATCACTGAATATTGTGCTTCCACTTTTTTTTTTTTAATTGGAGTCTCACTCTGTGGCCCAGACTGGAGTGCAGTAGCCGCTCCCGGCCACCGCAGCCTAGACCTGCTGAGCTCCGGCAATCCTACCGCCTCAGCCTTCCAAGTAGCTGGAACTACAGGAGTGTACTACCACGCCTGGCTAATTTTTTGATTTATTGTAGAGATGAGGTCTCACCAAGTTGCCCAGGCAGGTCTCGAACCCGCGGGCTCAGGCAATCCGCTCACTTCGGCCTCTCAAAGCGCGGGATTACAGGCTGAGCCACCAAGCCCGGCCTGCTGTCTTAACAGTAGTACTAAGTCTTCAAATCCATGGACGTGGATGTTTTTCTATTCATGTAGGTCTTCTTTAATTTCTTTTTCTTTTTTTTTGAGTTGGAGTCTCACTCTGTCACCCAGACTGGAGTGCAGTGGCCGCTCCCGGCCACCGCAGCCTTGACCTGCTGGGCAACGGCGATCCTTCCGCCTCAGTCTTCCAAGTAGCTGGAACTACAGGCACGCGCTACCACACCCAGCTAGTTTTTTATTTATTGTAGAGATGAGGTCTTGCCAAGTTGCCCAGGCGGGTCTTGAACCCGCGGGCTCAGGCAATCCACTCACCTCAGCCTCCCAAGGCACGGGATGACAGGCTGAGCCACCGAGCCCGGCTGTGCTTCCACTTTTTAAAAAAGATTACTTTGTAATTAAAATTGTCATTAAAATCTGATGTCCTCTGCTGCCAGTCTCATGAAAGTGATTTCACCTACAGTGGCCTGTGACCAAACGCAAACCAGTTGTTCACCTAATCTCTCACACCTTCTCGTCCTCTGGCCTCCTTTGTGTCTTTCTTTCTCTTCCTCTCTCCCTTTCCCGTCTTTCTCTGTGACTCAGACTTTTTTTGCAACAGTCTCTTCTGTTTTACTTTACATACTTGCCTTATTTGATTTCACATTTTCCCATGACTTTGGCACTTATAAGATGCTGACCCCCCATCAACATCTGCACATTTGGACTTTCTCCTGAGCCCAGACCCACATTTCCAGCTACCTACTGAGCAGTGCTTCTTGAATGTCTGATGTCATTACAAACGTCCATGGGCTCCAAAAGAATCACAGCACCCTTCCTTCATTCCAAATCCATTCATCCCTATCCTTATTTTTCAAGAAGAATCCCACGACTTAATTTTTCATTTTCTCTGGTCTGGCTGGACAGAAAATTCCTATTCCCTGTGCCCTACTTCCATGCTTTTATGCTTGAAAACTCCTACTTGACCTGAATTATTCAGATAGCATCTCCTCTATGACATTTTCCAGATGCTCCTTAGCAATAAGTGTCTCTGTCTTCAGCATTTTCTCACAATTCCAACAAGTAATTTGCCAAGTTGCACTGTTATACTCATGTGTGCATGTCTAGCTTTCTGTAATGGGCTGTGAGTTTCCTAAGGGAAGTAGCCTTGTTAAATGCATTTGCTATCCTCAATACCTAGCACATAAGAGGTGCCTAATATATGTTAGTCGAATAACTTCGTGTCTTCTGTTGATGGATGTCTCACATTATCGGGTTCTGTTTGCCCAAATACTTATTACTGCATCTCATTTCATTTGCATTCACTTTCCTACGAAACCAGGATGTCCACATACAGCATTTCAAACCATTGGTGGCTCTCTCCATTGCCTTAAAAATAAAACACTAATTCCTTAACAGGGTGTAGCGTAATCACAACTGGATCATTTCTAGTTCATAGTCATATCTTTCACTGATCCCTAGTTCTAGATTCAATTAAATTATCTTCACCCAGTGTGGGCATGGCCCTTTGCGTTTCTAAATGTTGCCCAAGCTGTTTCTTGTGTCTCCATGGCCTGGTTTCTCCTCCCGTATGCTCTGCAGCCAAGCTGAATGTCATATCTCCCGAGCAACCTTTTGCCATGACCTTTAATAGAATAGATGGTTTCCCTGTTTTGCCTCCCACAACACATGATACACATTTTGCTTGTAGTACTTATGTTTGTGATTTTTGTTGTTTCACTTATGTTTTCTTATATGCTATTGACGGAATCATGTCTTTATTGCTAGCCAACGAGCCCTTTGAAATCAGGAGAGAGATCGTGATTATCTTTGAAACTTGGTACAATATACATTTGCTGAATAAAATGTACTTAGTACATGCTTATTGTTAAATTAATTAGCAAGTAATTATAATTTTAGGAATAATAATAAAGCCATGAATCAACATTTGCCTCACAAAATAAATTACTTCTTTTTGTTAGGTTTCCCAAGCTTTATTTTTCCAAAAAAGAAATCAGAAATGCTCTGGCAAATTATTTGATTGAAAATGCACCCTTCTTCTTTCTTCAGATAGAAGGAAAAATAAAAATGAAAGAGTAGTTGCAGCACACCTGTGTTGGCAGGCTGTCAAACTCTCTGTCCCTGACATTAATTGGATCATCCGCTGAATGGGGAAGCTGATGGAAAATGCAATGAGAGAAGATGACGAGGGGAGAATAACTGCTCGTCAACATGATGAAAGTGACACCCGAAGGGCTTTTATCCCACACAAACAGATGGCTCCAAACAGCTCAGGCTACTTGCAGCCAGATTTCTTATACTCACCTCTAAGCTCTCAGGCCAGCTTGAGAAATCAAAAATTAAAATCTAAACAAAGAGTACTTCAGGGGTGTGTGTGTGGTGGGGGGGGGGGGATCCCTAAGCTGAAAGCAATTATCAACAGATTTTAAGTCTCTGCCTGCTGGTTTCTTAAATGACCTGCCATATGAGAGAAATTTTATGGTGAGGGAATCGCCAAAATTAAAAAGAGTATGCCCTGATATCTGCTATCACTGGTTCCAAAGAAAAGAAAGGACAGAGAAAATAAGTAAAAATCCATTCATTGATTGTATTCATTCTCTACTGCAGGGGAAAAAGAATGTCCAAATAAATTATTGTCATTATTATTATTATTATTATTATTATTATTATTATTTTGAGTCAGAGTCTCACTCCATTGGCCAGACTGGAGTGCAGTGGCACTCTCCCGGCCACCTCAGCCTTGACCTGCTTGGCTCCGGCAATGCTTCCTCCTCAGCTTTCCAAGTCGCTGGAACTACAGGCACGCGCTACCATGTCCGGCTCATTTTTGATTTATTGTAGAGACGAGGTCTTGCCAAGTTGCCCAGATGGGTCTCGAACCTGCAGTTTCAGGCAATCCACTCGCCTCGGCCTCCCAAAGTGCTGGGATGATAGACTGAGCCACCAAGCCTGGTCCCAAATAAATTACTATTCAAAATTATGCAGTTGTGCTTGAGAAAAATAACTAAAAATTCGCATCCAGCTGTTTGTGTGCAAGGATGTAAACACAGACCAAGGAAACAAAGTGGTTAAAAAACTAGAAAAAGGTATTGTCAAAACCTTATGAAGCCATCAGAGACGATGTGCTTTTTATCCTTTTCCCATTTGGAATTTTAGCTAATTCCACTTTAAATTATACCCAGCCAGGAAAATACTCATCTTAATTTGCAATTCTTGGTCACGTACTGTGGCTCACACCTATAATCCTAGGACTTCAGGAGGCTGAGGCAGGAGGATTGTTTGAACCCAGGAGTTCAAGACCAGCCTAGGCAAAAATAGCAAGACCCCACTTCTACAAAAAATCAAAACAATTGGGCATTTGTGGTGCACACCTGTAGCCCTAGCTCTTTGGGCAGCTGAGGCGGAAGGATTCCCTGAGCCCAGAAGGCCTAGGCTGCGGTGAGCCATGATGGTGTTACTGCACTACAGCCTGGGTGACAGAGTGATATCCTGACTCATAAAAGTAAAATGTGTGATTCTTAAATAATCTATGAATTGGACAAATGTGTTTATGTGATCTCCTCACTAAAATATTGGAAAGTTGTTGCAGTGTTCCCCAATTACTAGTAATTAATAATTGGGAGCAGATGGGAGAAAGGAATAAGGATAAAAGACATTAAAAAAGCAAAAGAAGTATTTTATGCCAAAATGGCCTGAAGAAAGGAGGCAGATGTTCAGAGAGGAATAAATATATATATATATTTTTAGAGACAAGAGTGCAGTTACACAATCATAGCTCACCGTAGTCTTCTGAACTCAAGCGATCCTCCTACCTCAGCTTGCCGAGTAGCTGGAACTATAGGCATGAACCTCCATGTCCATCTAATTGATTTTTACTTTTTGTAGAGATAAGGTCTCACTAAGTTGCCCAGGCTGGTCTCAAACTCCTAGCTTCAAGCTATCCTCCCAACTCGGCCTCCCAAAGTGTTGAGATTACAGGTGTAATATATTTTTTTAAAAAGACAGATATGGATTGAACATGAGGAAGGGCAATGAAAGACAGAGAGGTATGTGATTTAAGAAATATAGCTCTATTATGAGGCAAATTCCTTTCACGTTTCTCTAGTAGATTCAGCTGGAAGTTAGCACAACTATCATTTGACTGTTTTTATATTTATCGACTGTGCTTCTTTCTATGCAACTATTTGCAGTAGATCATCAACAAGAAGTATCAATCTTTACTAGGACTATAACAGCAAAGGCATAATATATTTTTTACAGTTTTTTGGTAGAATTTTTTGTCTCATATAAAAGTATATATTTTTCTTAAGATCATTACATCTTTGTATGATGTCCATAGTGGCCAGGGAGAAAACTGACTTCTGCCTATGTTGGCATTTGGGGAGAGCTTTCCAATCCATTGCTGCTTCCTACAGACAATTTAATCCTATCATGTTCTAATAAATATGTATTAAGTTCTATTTCATATCAGATACTGTTCTAGGTGCGGTCACAAAAGAGAGATGTGTGTGGACCCTTCCTCGGGACTGCAGTCTGCTGGGAAAATTCAGACCAGATGACTGTGTCAATAAATAAAACAGAATGCAAGTAGAGATGAGAGAGGAATGGGGCTTTACCGAAGACAGATGGAAAGTCACAAAAAGACTTTATAAGGGAAGTAGCATTTCAGCTGCATCTTTAAGGAGGTTTAGACACTCACCTGGCAGAGAACGAAGGACAGATCATGGAAACAGAAGAATTTAAATGAAGATACAGGAATGTTAAAGCGAGTGGTATGCCCGGGCCATAGAGAAACACATTGTAGGTATAGAGTATGAAGGATGTCCTTGGGAGAATAGAGTGACATTGGAAAGACAGATGAGGACACATGTGAGGTACTTTGCCTATCCCTCTAAGGAGTGATCTTGTGCCAGTACATGGCACCACTGGATTTCCTCGGTGGTATTACAAGGACAACGGACTGAAGTAGGAAGACTGAGGTGAGACCAGCTGGCATATTACTGCAGTGACCCAGAAGAAAGCTGAGAATAGCCGGGAACCAAGATGGTGGAAGTGCAGGGGGAAGGACTGGTGTCAGAGGATGCTGAGAAAGGTCAAGTTAGGAACAACTGAAGTGTCTCAGTTGGACTTCCTTATTTATGGCATTAGTGGCTCTAGGCAAGAGACTACCAGAGGAAGACCTGACTTGTCAGGAGAAGAGAGTGGACCTGTGTTAGAACAGGACAGTTTTCTCACTGTATGTGGAACACCCAGGTGAAGATGTGGGTTGTGAACCCAGGGAGGGTCAGGGCTGTAAATGTATCTGCGACTTTACCACCTTTGTTCATGGTTGTAGATTCCAGGAGAAAGGTTGAGCTGATATTTCTTCATATCCCTCCTCTTCTAATTTTTCATCAAAATCTGTCTCACCATGAACATTTTTGGAAAAGCTTGTCTTTTCCACTCTGAAGCTTTCATACAGACCAAGGCAATATCCTGAAGAGCTTATGCCTGCTTTGCACCGCTGGCTCCCTTGAATCCTTTGGATGTCTGCTGATAAGCTGCAGACTCAGAAATGACTTCCCGTGACCATTCCCCCGCCTCCTTGTCCCCTATCTGTTACATCGTTCGTTTGTTTTCAAGAGCACGTATCACAACGAATTCACCGTTGGCCAACGCCTGGGCTACAGATCTTCCTTCTCTGATTGTCAACGGTGGGAATATTGGGTTTGTTTCTGATGTTCCCATAATTTGTATCTTATCTCTAACATGTGGTACATGGTCAGTTAATCTTTGTTGAGTTAAATACCAGGTTTTCCAAACAGGGAAATTGGAGAAAAGCTACTTTTTCAGAGGGACTTTTATCTACCTGATACTGGGAAGAGGTATATAAAAACTAATCTGTGCAAAGCAAAAATAGAATGGATCTACATTTCAAGATGCTGAAAGATTACATAAAGCAGAAAAAGGAGAAATGGAGTCCAAGAGATGTGGATTTATTCAGTGATACCAGTGTGACAGAGAAAGCTGGTATAAAAGATGCTGGGAAGACGGATAAGAATAAAATCAGAGGGGAAGATGGTGGTGTAGGAACCCACAGGGAGTTAAGAAACAATCCCTCTGTTCTCTTCAGAACATCAGGCCTATCTCGCTTATGCCTTGAATATAAATACTATGGATTTCCTGCAAGAAATGAATTTGTAAAGCACCATACTAGTAACCTGTCCTGAAGAACTGCTTAGAGACCCAGGATTCTCTAAGGGACAGCTTGTTTGACACCAGTGTCTTCTTGATTAGAATATTCAACTCGGTGGTTTTAAATGATGGTGTGAAAAGAGCGCTGGACTCGATCTGTAAGCTACAGGTAAGTGTTGGAGTTAAGATGCCGAGGAGTAGCTTGGGCCTGGAAGTCACCTCAGCATGTTTTCACCACCCAGCTGCCCTAAGTCCTGCCCTTATAAGGGGTGCTCGGGTCGAAGTGCCTCCACAGATCTATGCTCCTCCTTATTCACACACTTGCAGCAAGTGGCCTTGGGACCACCCTGAGAGCCTATGGTTGCAGATGTCAAATGGCCAGGAGCTCCATCAGGTTATATTTCCCTAGAGCTAAACGTGATGTATCCAGATTGGGTCTCTGCTGGTGAGACACCCACATGTTAGATTGCAACAGGGGTTTGAAATCCATTGTCCCAGGGGGTGTCACTGAAGGGTTGGTTTCCTGCCTTCTCTGAGATTCCTCCCAAAGCAACTTGAGAGACCCACCAGACTGACGACTGTTGAGTTCTGGGTTGGTCTTTCCTCCTTCTTTCCTCTCTTCTCCCCTTGCAGTCTTTCTTCTAGCATCTTATAGCCCTATCTCTAAGACCAGAGCAGTCTCAAAATCACAGTGCCCTCTACTCAGTTTTCACAGCACTGCCCAGACATCAAACCTTCCGGTCTTGGTTACAGACTGAGCCTGACTCAGCTTTAAAGGTGCGAACCCAGAGCTCAGGGTGTCTTGTCCTCCTGGTGTGCTGGGGAGATGGGAGTGGGCAGATGCCAGAGCTGCCTGGGGGAAGAGGAACGAGATGTGGGCTCTGGGCCCTTGCTCCTGCAGACTCTGAGGCCCTCGGCTGCCGTGTCTGAGTCCAAACTGAGCCTGGGCATCACTTTCTCCCAGCTCCACCTTTCCCTAATCTTTGGCCTTCTGTTACATGTCTTGAGTCTCCTTTCATTTTTTTCCAATTTTCCTTTATCCCCTTCCACTGACCCTTCAGCCTCACATACTCTTTCCTCTCAACTGTCTAGTTCGGTAGATTATTACAACCGTCCACCTCCCATGACTGGCCTTGCTGGTTCCTAACCGCATAAACACAAGGTCTTTTCCAGGCAAATGAAGTTCCGCTGAAGGAACCCAAATTCCAGTGATCAGAAATATCAGAGTCGACATGGCATTCCACTGAAGTCGTTTTCTCAACTAGCATGATGAGGAGTGGTTGTGTCTATTCCATTGCTCTATGGTTCTTTTCCTTTCTTTCTTTCTTTTTGAGTTGGAGTCTCACTCCATCGTCCAGGCTGAAGGGCAGTAGCACGCTCATGGCCACCCCAACATTTGCTTGCTGGGCTCCGGCGATCCTTCTGCCTCAGCCTTCCAAGTAGCCGGAACTACAGGCATGCACCACCATGTCCAGCTAGTTTTTGATTTACTGTAGAGATGAGGTCTTGTCAAGTTGCCCGGTCTGGTCTCGAACCTGTGGGCTCAGGCAGTCCACTCGCCTCGGCCTCCCAAAGTGTTGGGATTACAGGCTGAGCCACTGAGCCCGGTCTGTGGTTCTTAATAGATGCAGAAAATATTCCCACATCAGAACACAAAACCTTCATTTCAATCCTCACAGACTCTAATGGTTATAGGCCAAGGCTCTGGGAATGAGGGTTCCTTACATTTCTCATGTTGGAATCGAAGTTGTCTACCTAAATGTATCAAGGTAACTTCTTTGATTGCTGTAACTTTCCATCCCCGCTTGAGGAACTATCAGCATGATTAGATCTGGGATCATGCTGAAACTCCCCATAGGCCTTGTTAACTCGTCTGGGTGGTGGGAGAAGGAGGACTAGGAGATTTTGAGTCATGCCCTTGCTAGTGTAGCCTCAAGGGTGAGTGAGGGACTACGGACTATAAATTCTGATTGAGTTGTACTGCCTTGGATCCGGTATCTTGGGCAGTGATGCCACCCATCTCCATGGAATCTGGTTGCAGAAATACACTCACTTTTCTCCCAGTTTCTGCCTCTCGTCTTCATATGACCACTCGGAAAGCTGCTGGACTAGTTTATCTGAGAACATAATCAGTATGCTTTTCCTCATAAAAGTAAAGGTTGGTTAAGGATTCCCTCATATCTTGTAGTCCAGTGGTTCTCAACCCTGGCAACACATTTGACATACTGGAAACTTTTTGGTTTGGGGTTTTTTATTTGTTTTAATATTGACGTCTAGACCCCAGTCATAGTGATCCTGATTTACTTGATCTGGGATGATGCCTGGTCTTACACATGTTGCAAAGTTTCTCAGATTATTCTCCAGGTCAGCCATCTTTGGAAACTACTAATAGCATTCTTTTCCCGTCACCTTGAGCTACACAGTGGAAGCTGGACCAGGGCAGGGCATTTTGTTTGTGTTGTCCATTGTTGAATTCCCAAATCTTGTGCAGTGCATTGTACAAGATTACTTGGTGCACACTATGCATTGTACATAGTGTGCACCAAGTATTGTTAAATAAATGAATATTTGACATTTCTTAAAAGGCCCATCTCCAAACCATCTGAATAAGCTATTTTAGTGTTATTAATTACAAGAAAATTTATAAATGACATTATGTTTTCATTGTTATAATTAGGCAAAACTAAGAAAAATGGTTATGACATATGTAAAAGAATCCTCCCAAGTCAGGCACGGTGGCTCAAGCCTGGAACCCCAGCACTTTGGGAGACTGAGGCAAGAGGATTACCTGAGCCCAGGGGTTCGAGACCGGCCTGGGTAACTTGGAGAGACCTTATCTTTACAATAAATCAAAAAAATTAGCCGGGCATGGTAGCATGTACCTGTAGTTCCAGCTACTTGGAAGACTAAGGCGGAAAGATCGCCTGAGCCCAGTAGGTCGAGGCTGCCATGGCCCATGAGAGTGCCACTGCCCTGCAGCCTGGGTGACAGAGTGAGACTTCAGCTCAAAAAAAAAAAAAAAAAAGAGAATCCTCCTGAGCCTTAAAGAGTTACAATCTGAGTTCCTCAGGGCAGCAAGCTCACATTTATATGCTACTTCTTGCAGCTGGTTCCCTGTGAAGACACCCTCCAGCATTCATGCACAAAGCCATGGGTTTCTCCATCGTTTTGATCTAACACGGAGGGGCATGCTCACTCTTATTTACACGTTATATTATATACATTCTAGAAGACGACAGGAAAGAGAGAAAATGCAGAGGACAGGCTTGCAATCAGGTCTTATCCAGATGATAATAAGCACATTGAGAGATAATGAGATTGAGATAATGAGGCCTTCCAGTAAACACACCATTCAGCAAAATCCCAGGTGCACAGCTCAAGACAGGAGGCAGGCATGCAGACTCATTTCTCTGTATCTAAGAGACAACAGAGACTCTTGAATCTCAGGAGCCTTCTGGGAGCCCTCTGGGAAGAAATGACTGAACCAGCAATAGACTTTAGGGACTAATGCTGTTTTATGTGGTTAGGTTAAATTGGAAAGAGAATGTAGTCACTCACTCCTACCTGGACCATACACAGATTCTCTATGTGGGACGACTAGTGTCCAGGTTAGGACAGAAGCAGGCAGGGTCGTCGCTGGACAGCCAGGGAGGTGCTCTCTGTCAAGCCCAGGTGGCTCCCGGAAAGCGCAGATGGCTCTTACTGGAAACGGTCATCAGCTGCCTTAAAAACACTGAAATAGTCAAAGTGTCACCAACTTGTCTATCTAGAGGGAACAGAGTGATGGGCGTGGTGTCTCCCAAATATTAATGTGCTCGGGAGTCAGTTGGTGAGGAGGAGGTTGTAAAAATGCAGATCCGGATTGAGTGCATTTCTATCAGGATGCCAGACAATGCCCATTCTGCTTGCCTGGGCCACTCTCTGCGTAGCAAAAGGTTAGCTCTGCCTTTGTTTGAAGTGGGACCGCAGATAAGCCACTTGAATCCCCCGATCTGGATTCTTCAGCCATAGCACGCAAAACAAAGTAACTATGGTGACATATGTTTATCAGCATTAAAATTATCAAATTAAGCAAAACAATGCTTCCTAGCTGTCTGTCTTGGGAAATATAAGGCAAGCTGTCTTGTCTTCCTGTCTTCATTTGCAAAACAGGCATTGTACCACTGAGATATGTGTGTCTAGGGCACCTGGAACCTTGCCTGGCATTCCGGAGGCGCTGAAGAGACGCGACCCTCTTTATCTATGTGTGAGTGTGCTTTGGTGCTCAGAATGTGAAAATGCAAGAGTCACAGTGATCACAGGCTGAGACATTCCTCTCAGACCAGCAAGTTTAAGGCAAAGTTATTGCATTGTCTTTTTTTCATCCTTTTCTTTTTCAAAGTATTTACAGCGCCTTGAGAGAATGCCCCCCATTTTACTCGGAGGAAAATGCTGTTTTGTTTTTTTTTTAAATCAGCCACAAAAATATCCCATGTTGTACAAGAATTGCTCAGCGCCTGTCACTCATCTTGCTCCATTTTGGTGTTCTATATTTTCTGCTTGCTTTCACAGGTGATAATGTGCACCAATAAAAAACAGTCGCAAAAGACCCACCTGCAGTTGCCCTAAATACTCTGCAATTTATTTAAAGGAAAAATAAAAGCCCTATGAAGGAGAAGATGGTCGACATTTTAAAAGTACACTTTTGGTCCGGGTTAAAAATTAGTGAACAATTATTTTGATCTTCAAAACTAATTCTGAAACGATGCACAGGGTGGGCATATGCAGTCTTCCCACCACTTCAAGCAGAATGACATGAAGGAAATGATTGACGTCTCAAATCTCGTGTCCCCGAGCCTGTAGAAAAGGAATCACCATAATTCCCCTGCTCCTTTGGAATGCTTCTGTGTTTGTCATATGAAATAAGTGGAGTGAACCAGTAGACACCAAAGAGCCCAAAACAGTGTTACCTCAAAATCAATCAAGTCTTCTTTGTTTGTTTCATCACAAGAAAAAAAAATTATCATACTGCCCGTGGAATGTTTTTAAAATTTACTATGTAAACTTCTGGATTAAAAATCAAACCCAAGAACAACAAACAACCATAGGACAAGTTTCTAAAGAAGGTGACCCACCATCAGCCTTTGGGAGTTACAGTGAGGGTGGCATGAGTTGATGTGTGTAAAGCCCCTGGGCAGTACCCTGTGGAAGTGGTTGTAATAGAAACTAGGGAAATAAAGCCTGGCTTCAAAGAGGAGTCTCACCAGGGGTTCTGTCAGGTGGGAAAACTCTCAGAGGCATGTGTGTCTCGTGCTAGCCCTGCCCTGTTTTTGTCGTGCTTCTAAGTGAGTTTCTCGTGGTGGTGTGATCTGGGCCCAGGAAGCCCTGTAGATTATTTAACACCTGGGGTTTATGGGTGTGAGGGCTCGAAGGCTACAGGAGAGGGTTATGCGAGAGGTAAAGGAAAGCCTGTTGGACCAGGTTGCTCAAATTGAAGCCAGTACAACCTAATAGACCAGGAGACTGGGGAGGCGGGACGAGGGAACAATTCTAAGTATAGCATGAGGGATTTTTTTCACATTTCTCCTGACCCAGCGCCCACAGGACTTAACATGGAGTGGGGCTTTGAAAATCTTTTTTTTTTTTTTTTTTGAGTTGGAGTCTCACTCTGTCACCCAGACTGGAGTGCAGTGGCCGCTCCCGGCCACCGCAGCCTTGACCTGCTGGGTTCCACGATCCTTCCGCCTCAGCCTTCCAAGTAGCTGGAACTACAGGCACACACTACCATGCCCGGCTAATTTTTTGATTTATTGTAGAGATGAGGTCTCGCCAAGTTGCCCAGGCGGGTCTCGAACCCGCGGGCTCAGGCAATCCACTCACCTCAGCCTCCCAAGGCGCAGGACTACAGGCTGAGCCACCGAGCCTGGCTGCTTTGAAAATCTTTTGACTGTAATTTTAAACTACATTTGAATGACTCCTAAAGACAAACTATCACGGGTGCATGAGTTTGCTCTCAAAGCTTATAAAATACTTAATACTGTGGATAACACAGAATATATTCCTTTCAGACAGAATGTGAAAAAAAATTTGCATGTGAACACATCAATTAATAGAGCATGTCTAATGAAAAATTTTTATTTGTCCACTACTGACAAAAGAGATCATCCCAATTTTGAAACTGGGAAGCTAAAATTCATCTGCAGAGCCATCTTATTATTTTATTTTATTTTATTTTTTGGTAAGCATCCCAGTTTTCCAAATCCTGCCAGTTCATTATGGAGAAAATCATTTGGTGGTATTATTTCCATTCGCTAGTTTCTAAGAGTTGTCACAGTGCATCAAAGAAATGATGGCTACGAAGAAGGAAGGACATAAGGCTTGTCAGAGAGAACTGGCCAGCAATGCATGGAGTGGGAGAAGAAAACTTGTTCAATGTTTTCATCTGTCTGACAGACACACGCTTTCACTGCAGCAAAGAGTTTTATCTCTATAACCAGGGGGAAGCTGGGTAGTTTAGACCTAAATAGTGTACTTATCTACTAAAAAAATCAACTCTTTTATAGCACTGTTTATATTGATTAGTTTTTTGTATCTTTAAAGCGTAATAAGTTGACTAGGCATGGTGGTTCAGCCTGTAATTCCAGCACTTTGGGAGGCCGAGGTGAGCAGATTACCTGAGTCCAAGAGTTTGAGAACAGCCTGGGCAACTTGGTGAGACTTCATCTCTAAAATTAAAAAAATAAGTAAATAAATAAATAAATAAGAGTAATAAGTCACTGACTGGTGAACGCCTTTCAATCTTAAAGCATATATTTCTTAGGAGGAAAATGCAGGAGAATCTCCCTTTATGCCATAGATTAGGTCCTGAAAACTTACTGCATGAGTTCATTTTTGATACCACGGAGTGATAGTTTTCAAAACATGAAAATTTTGTTGGTTTGTTTAAGGATATTTTGTATTGGGAATAAACTTATCTTGCTTACTTCTAAAGAGAACTATGAATTTTTTTTGCCAGGTATTTTTGTGTGCAGTGCACAGAATTATTATTAACCTAAATTATTCCATCCCTGCATATAGTTACTTCTTTTTAAGTCATGCTAGTTCTTTACAACAA
The DNA here is from genome assembly GCA_963574415.1 of Tarsius wallacei. Taxonomy (NCBI): domain Eukaryota; kingdom Metazoa; phylum Chordata; class Mammalia; order Primates; family Tarsiidae; genus Tarsius; species Tarsius wallacei. The sequence continues at coordinate 11,221 of CAUYQG010200575.1, read as the reverse complement.
TCGTTAAAAGTCAAAATATGTCAGTACCTTGGCAATTTTTCATCCCTAAGTTATGCAGGAGGCCACCTGAGAATCACCAGCCTCTCTAAAAAGACATAAAAATCGTAAACAGGTGGATTTCAGAGGAAGACATAAAAACACAGTAAACAAAAGACAGTTCAACCCTGCTTCGGGGTATCTTTCTCTTATGTTAACTGTATGATTAAAATGAAATTGAACATGGACTTATTTTTACTATACTTGCATGTAGATTGATATTCTGAAAGGACAGATAAAAACAGAATTACTTTTCTGCCAAAATGTCTTCAAAGTCTTTGGCTTCATAACTAAAAACTCTACATTTTTGTCTCCTTGCTTATCCCTTGAATGCCTTTCACATGTTCACCATAATCAGCATCCTGCCCTCATCCTTATAATTATCCCTCTTCTGAATCCTTCTCTTTTAAATTCAGAGCGCTGATCTGATTCTCCTTTTCAGTAGATGTGTTAGCTCATTTTTCAACTATCTATAAACTATAATCTTGAATAAATAGGAATAAAGACTATTTATTCGTATATTTTCTACAGCACTGAGCAAATACCTATACATCCTGGAGCTTGGGGATGAATTAGCATTGATCCTGTATGCCAGAGGACTGACTTAGCAATGGTCTGATCTACTTTACTTTCACTCTATTTGTATCTTTGATTCCAAAGTGTGTGTCCTGCAGACAGAATACCATTGGATCATATATTTTAGTCCAATATAGCAATCTCTGTCTTTTGATTGCATTGTTTCACCCATTTACATTTAATATTATATTTGATATAGTTGGACGTACATTTGTAATTTGTTGTTGTTGTGGCTTTATATTTTATGTCTTTTGTTCCTCTATTCCTCTTTTGCTGCATTTTGCATTAAGTTAATATTTTCTAATCTAGATGTTAATTCTATTTATGATTTTTTCACTAAACTTTAAATTTATTTTTTAGTAGTTGTTGTAGGGTTTACCACATATATCATACCTTATCAGAATTGGCTTCAGATTTATATTAGTTTAATTCTATTGAGAAAGAAATGCTACTTCTATGTACTTTAATTCCCTTGTCCCCCTTTTGGGGTGGTGCTGTTACACATATTACATTTATGTGTGAACCGCTATCATTATTACTTTGCCATTTATAGTCATTTTTTTAGCCCATTTATCTTGAATTTGCTACTATTCACCCTTGTGCTGTTTTGGGTAAATATAATTATCTTTCTATATGTTATAGCCCCAATATTACATACTATTTACACATATGATTTTCTACAATGTTTTAAAATTGGTTATAAGACAGAAGAAGTAAAATATGTATTCCCACTCTTTGTCATGATTGCATAATTCACTTTATGGATGCCTTTTCATGTGAATTTGAATTACCATCTGAGGTCCCTTGTTTTTAGCTTGAAGAACTCTCTTTAGAATTTTTCATAAGGTAATTTGACTAACAATACATTCTCTCAGTGTTTGTTTACCTGAGAAAGGCTCTTTTTTACCTTCATTTTTGAAAGATAACTTTGCTGGATGGAGAGTTCTTGGTTGACATTTTTTTCATTTGTTTCATTTTTGTTGTGTTGTAGTTGTTGCTTGCATTATAATGTTGGCACTTTCAACATGACATCTCACTGTTCTCTGGCCTAGATCATTTTTGCTTCAGTGATCCACTTATTAAGGTTCCCTTATAAGTGAGAAGTGTGTGTGTGTGTGTGTGTGTGTGTGTGTGTGTGTGTGTTTTCCCTTGCTGCTTTCAAGACTTTTGACATTTTTATAATGATACATCCCTTTGTAAATGTCTTTGTGTTTATCCAACAGAAAAACTCATTAGGTTTTCTGAATGAGTAGGTTACTGTTTTTCAATAAATATGAAAAGTTTGTGCTAGAACTTCTCCGATATTTTATGCTCCAATTTCTACCTCTTCTCCTTCTGGCACTCCTATTATATGTATGTTGATGTTCTTGGTGGTGTCTCCCATTTTTCTCTGTCTGTTTTTTTTTAATTATATATTTTTTCTCTCTTTTTTTTAAGATTGCATCATCTTTATCATTCTAGCTTCCAATTAACTAATTCTTTAATCTACCAGTTCAAATCTTTTATCCCTTGAGTGAATTTTTATTTGTTATGATATTTTTATCTCAAGAGTTTTTATTTGGTTCACTTTGATAATTATTCTCTCTTTATTGATATTTTCTATTTTGATATAACATTTTCATAATACTATCCTTTATTTTTCAAATTTTGCCTTCATTTGGTTGCATGAATACATTTATTTAATTTTAAGTATTTTGTTAAATAAGACATCTACTTGATTGATATCTGCTCGAGCTGACAGTTTATGTTGCTTGTTTTTCTTTTATCTGTTTATTTATTTATTTTGGTCATATAGAGCATACTTCATTGTTTCTTTGCTTAAATCATAATTTTTTGTTGGAAATAGGATATTTTAGATAATATATTGTAGAAACTCCTGGTACTGCAATTCCTTCCAGGGCTTGTTGTTATTTCCTTACTTTTTTGGTTAGTGACTGGCTGGATTATTGTAAGGAAGTCTATTATCCATTCCACCTCAAGCTTTAAACCTCTGATATTGCTCCTCAGGGAGATGCAGCTTTCAGTAAGCAGAGTTACCTGTGATGAAAATGTCACTGGTAGCACTGGCTTTCTCTCTTTCCCTGACCACACCCAACTCTCTATCTAATCTAATTGATTATGACCAGATTTTTTTTTTTTTTAGTGTGGTGGCTCACTGTAACCTTGAACCCCTGGGCTCAAGCAATACTTTTACAACAGACTCCTGGGTGGGTAGGACTACAGACATGTGCCACTGTTCTTGGCTTCCGTACTCGGTAATTTTTATTTTTTTAGTAAAGATGAGATCATGCTATGTTGCCTAGGCTGGTCTTGAACTCCTGGCCTCAAGCAATCCCTTACCTTACCCTCACTTTATCATTGGGATTACAGGCATAAGACATTGAACCTAGTCCATAGCTTCTTTAAAGGAATAGCTTTTAGGATCTCTTTCATATTTGTTCTGATTCCAGGAACGCTCTTGTCAACCGTTTTATTCCCTTTTCTCTCCTTCAAACTAGCCAGCCGACAGTCTAGATTGTATCTTCATTAAGTCTAAAAGTGTCCTCCTAATTGTCTTTCACCATAACCTCAACTACTCTTGAGTTCCCTTAAGTACTCCAAGCTCTGTTGCAAATGAAGTGAGTTACTTTGGGAAAAGAGTGGGAGCTAACATTTTTTATGATCAAGCGCTCTCTTTCCTTTACCCTACCCCAGGCAAAAATTCTGAGCTAAGACTCTTGAGTTGAGGTGGAGACAATGGCAATCTTGTCTCTGAGTGACATCCCTGCTCTAGGATCTGTGCAGTCAATGGAGAAAAAGGAGAAGCAGCCTAAGAGATCAGTTTCCCTCTCCTGGAATGGAGCAGCACCTGGTAAGCAAGGTAAGTGCAACCGGAACCCTGTATTCTCAGAATACGGTGCCTAAGGTCAAGCCTGTGTGCAATGAGTAGCGGCTGGAAGAAGGAAGAAGTCTCCACCTCTGATTTCAGCTACCCTGCTATGCGTGGAGATAGCTAGGACACGATGAGAAAATTTTCTGGTCTTCCTGGGGAGGAAGCTCCCTGACTGGCATCAGGAGAGAGTGGGAAGCTGGTGTTCTTGCCTATAGAAGTCTGTGTCGGAGTCTGCCTCACTGAGCTGGGAAGGGCAGAGAAAGGAATTGGTCTTGGTTTAAATGTCACAGACCGTTAGCTTTCTTGATAGGTTGGTAAGGATTTTTGAACAAATGTTTCTTCATTTTCTGTTTGCCTTTAGAACCATGTCCACAGGTATTAATTGCTGTTGTTATTGTGGCTTTTAAAATAATTTTCACCCATTTTTTTCTGGAGAGTGGGTTGGCAAAACGCCTCACAACTTCATGCTGAAATCGGATCCTTGGTCTATCTATTTTGAAAGATACTTGTTTAATTAATGATCCAAATTTCTACACTAAATATCTTGTTGTGTTAACATCCCCCTCCACATTCCCTTTCCAACTTAAGAGCAGATGGTTTAACAGAGTAAATAGATTTTAATGTGATAAATTGTTATTGACAAGTAACGGATAAATAACTATCTACTTTATTTCTGGTAGAATAGGAGAAAAAAGAACTGGAACTGGATCCAAAGAACGTTAACTAAATATGTGTCCTTGGGGAAAATGCCAAAATACTTTCTTGACTTTGGTCTCTCTAAACTTAAAATAATAGAGTTAAAAATCTGTGTCATTCTTTCCATAGATTTAATTGATATATTATGAGCTGATTCTGTGATGATTTTCATTTCCGGTAAAAATCATTTCTAAATCCTGAAAGAAATATTAAAGGGTCACAGAGCAGCTCTTGCAAGATTCTGTAGAGTGGGGTATTAGGGACTGTCATCACAAAAAGTCAGAGAACAATAAAGCTGTGTAGCACAGTAAGTCATGACACAGCCCAGAGCAAGTTGTATATATCATAGACTCTGGAACATATTTTAGGGTTTATATTGAGAATTAGTTTACCAAGACTGAAAACTATCACCTTGTCATCAGTTATGTGAGCTTGGAGTAAAAAAAAAAAAACACCAAAAGTACTTGGCATTTTATAAGCATGGAAATTTTACACATGTTTTGTGCTTGTAAAAATGGAAGGATGCTTTTCTGAATCTCACAGGCACATTGAATATAGGAAGACACATATTATAAACTGATAATTAAATCCCTCACAAGTCATACAAAATATAGTATAAATAAGGCCAAATTAATGCTGGTATTTGGATTGGATGACAGTAAGTAACTAATTTTTCACCACCTTTTTCATAAAACCAAATTGTAGTGGCTTTCAGATAAATATAAGCTCCTTATGAGAGCTTGCTTGAGAATGAAGTTTGAAATCTCTCACCACAGGTAATCAAAGGTCTTCATCTACATTTGTTAGCCACGAAAAGAAACTGGATTTGTTTTCACAAAGAATTAGGGTACAGCAAGTCCTCTGAATGTGAATGAGCTCCATTCTGAGAGTGTATTCATAAGTTCAATTTGTTCCTAAGTCCACCAAAGTTAGCCTAGGTACCCAGCTAACACAATCAGCTATACGGTACCAGCTGTATCACCACTGCTTTTATGCTGGCTTCCAGACATCCGGGACTTGAAATAAAGATACTGTACTACTGTACTGTTTACAATGCTACACAGTAAAGTACACAAAAGCACAATCACTTGTAGAGGATGCACGCACATGATAATGGACTCCAGAAACATGAACTCACTTATGTGATTGGATATGTGAACTCACTTTCCCATCTTTGAAAGTTTGCAATGTGAAAGTTCATATGTAGAGGACTTACTATAATGACATTGAAAATATGGCTTCTGTATTCACCCTCCTTCACATTTCTAGGTATTTAGGAGAATTTGCAAAAGGAAAAAAAAGACAAGACATCTATTTTCTTCAAATTAGTTAGAAATTTTGTTAGCCATTTTTTTGTGTGCAGAAACATAGGGTTTTGTCGATAATAAAATGCATAATGCCACTAGGTAGGCTCACCATGACCATAAGTCTAAAATACTGTATATTTTTACAGTCAATGACACAAAACTTTGAATTTTGAAGATTTAACATTTTTTTACCCTTATCATTCCCTAAGTCTGAAAAGAGGGCACTTTTTAAAAAGTTTTGAGTCAAAAACAAAAAGAGACATATAGTTATAACATTTGTCAGGCTTACTACTTCTTAATCGAAGATCTTGTCCTTTGCATTTTTTCAATTTCTTAAAGAAGGAGATGTTGCCAAGAAAAATGGCAGTAATTATGAGAGTGTATAAATGCCTGGCTTCAGAAAACTTTAGTAATTACTCCCAATACTGCACTTCAAGCAGCTCAGAAATGCTTTTAATTTGAATGCCCAAGGAAGAAATTTAGAAATATTTGTTTCTATCTTAGTGGAAGTGTTAAATCGCTTATAATAATCGCATTTATATTCTCATAGTCCATTTCTTCAAGGAGTGAGAAGACATGTAAATTAACTCCAATAAACCTGAGCGGCAATTTTTTTTAGATCCACATTTAACAAGGCCACTCCAGAGATCAGCAAGCTCAGGCACAGAGAAATTAAGCGATCCGTGTAGAGTCCACCGTAAGTCACAGAAAATATCTGAATTGAAAGACATTGAATTTTGGTCTCAGGATCCCAAAACATCTTATCTTGACAAAGTTAATCAGGTTCTCATTTCTTTCCCACAAGCAATTAAAGTAACTTATTTTAAAATGCAAAGCATATTTCTTTAATGCCTCATAGAAGCCAAGGTGATGGTTAATTATATATATTAACACGGCTGTGGTGCTGATATTTGGTTAAACACCAGCCAAGATGTTGACATGAACGTTTCTCTGTCTCCTCTGTCTCTGTCTCTCTCTCTATCTCCTCTGTCTCTCTCTCTCTCTCTCTCTCTCTCTCTCTCTCCCTCTCTCTCTCCACACACACACACAAACACACACACACACACACACACACACACACACACACACACACAATGTTATTTATTATTTTCCTTTCCTCTAGATAACCCTGACTCATGCAACCACCACTCCTTAAATCAAAATAGAAGCAGCTAAAAATGATGGAGGAGAGTTTCAAATTTGGGAAGAGAACTGCTATCCCAGCTTCTGAGAACAACATCCTGTTTTCTCACCTATGCGAAACCTCGTTTTAGTTTTTTTTAAAATAAAATTAAATAGCTGAAGTCTGGGGAAAAAAGATGATTGGCAATTAAAGAAAGCCAAAAGAGGAAATAGTCAAGTGGCTAAAATTGAGAAAAGCAAAAAGAGAAATAAAAAAATAATGATTCTAATAAAAGGAGTAAGAAACATTTCACAAAAAGAATTATTGTGGCTTATAGAAATCTATTTGCATAAAATAGACTGTTTCCCTGAGATAGTTCGTGAGTTAAAAGAGAAAGCTAGGTGCCACCAGGTGTGTGCCAACAAACCCCAGGAAGAGAGTATCTGATTTGCAGCATCGACCAATTTCTGTAGTGTAAATACTTCCACCATCATCAAATTCTAGCTATTAATTTGAAGTCACTAAACTCAGAATTGGGAAAGGATGCACACAAGCAATTACAATGAGAAGTCAACTCCAAAACCCCTCAAGGTACAGTCCTATTCCAGAGCTGGCCCCTTGTGGCTGAAACAATTCTTGCATATTAGCCATTTTCTTATCTCCCACTCTCTACAGCAGATGGCTAACTCCATATACAGTCATCAGTGATAAAGGAAAACATGCTCCTTTTCTCAGGGGTAGGCTTAGGGAGGAAATTGAGGCAAAGGTGCAGATTTGCCATGTTGTGGGCCAGGAGTCCCCAACCCCTGTCAAAAACTGGGTTGCACAGCAGCAGGTGAGCCATGGGTGAGTGAGCAAAGCTTCTTCTGTATTTACTGCCGCTCCCCATCACTTGCATGACTGCCTGAGCTGCACCTCAGATCAGGGACACATTAGATTCTCATAGAAGTGTGAACCCTATTGTGAATTGCACATGCGAGGGATCTAGCTTGTGCACTCCTGATGAGAATCTAATACTTGATGACCTGAGGTGGAGCTCAGGCGGTGATGCTAGCACTGGGGAGTAGCTGCAAATACAGATTAACATTGGCAGTGAGGTTTGACTGCACAGAGACCATAATACATCAGTTGCTTGCAGATTCATATCAAAACCGTATCAGTGAGTGGCAAGTGAGTTGATGCACTTCAATTGTACAGCTATGCCTGGTGGCAGGCTTTAAGTCAGAATCTAGCACTTATTTTAGTCCATGTGTGGTCTGCCCATTATTTTATTTATCACTTCTGTCTGTGCCTCTTTTTTTAATGGTGAGTTGTGTAATTATTTTATTACATATCACAATGTAATCATAGAAATAAAGTACATAATAAATGTTATGCACTTGAATCATCCCCAAACCATCCCTCCCTAACACCATGGAATAATTGTCTTCCACAAAACTGGTCTCTGTTGCCAAAAAGTTGGGAGCTAGAGGAGATAAAATTAAACATAGCAAAAGGCATTTTGTTTTTATTAAACCAGAGTTGAAAGTATAGGCAAATTCAAAGACTTTTTTTACGTTCAGGTGCAAAACAAAGCAAGAAAGACTAAATGTGGCAAACCAAGGGTAATACCAAATATTAAGGCAGTTATTAACATTTTCTGCCAGGTTTTGGGGGGAATAGGGAGTTATAAAACACCCTTTCCTAATTTACTGTCACTTTTTTGCTTCAAAAAGCTTATCTACTTAATAAGTCGTTATTCTAATGGAGAATTTCTTCATGTTGATATGATTTGTTTTTCTGCCAGGGAAATGGTGGTCTCTAGTGAAATAACAAATTTGCTTTGTTAAGTAGTTTGTTCTCAACATGGAAGTGATTACTTTTTCCATTTTTCAAAAATTGATTGGTAGTGTATAGCTTATTTTTGAAGTAGAATATATTAGGCCATGCTCATGAAATACAGTCTTAGGCTTTAAGTACTTTATATTAGCTTTCCTTCAAAAAAGCAAATCTTCTTACACCTTTAATGAGCCAGAAATGGAAAAATGTCACTTTTCTGGAGGTTTTCAGAGTAGGAAACCAAAGGTTGAGTTCATGAATGTGTTTATGCTGGTGATATACAGACGCGTTCAATTGCACAGACATCCTTCCACTCACTCTCTCACCCCCTTCTTCCATTTTCCTGTGGTCCAGTCAGTTCTCTTCTCACTTAACTTTGTTTTCTCACTGACTGTCTCAATCAATGAACCATTTCCCACCACTATAGAGGAAAAAATCAAAGTCATAGACATCTGGTAGAGTATTTTAGACACTGACTTTAGAATTGTTAAAAAAATAGAGATAAAAGAGGAATTGTTATTTAACTCAGAGAAAGAAAGAATCCAGGACACTACATACTTTAAAGGAGAAGGATTTCAATTTAAGCAGAACATTTAATGAATTAGCCTGATTCTGTGGACTTCTGAGAAAAAAAATAGCTTGCATAAAAGGTAAAAATAGCTTCTTACACTCTAGGTTTTTACATCAATAGGAATACTTTAAATTTCCTATTGGCATATCCAACTGAAAAATAAAATAAAATAAAATCATCAAGCCATGAAAATAAATCTTAGCATTTCTTCTTGTCTCAAAGCTCAAGGTATTAAAGACTATTTCCGTTAGAGCACTTGCTTCATTAAGAAACTTTTCTACAACATGATTTTTTTTTAAGAATGCGGTGCTACCTTTTCTGTTCAAGTGGTGACAGTGTGAGGATCAGGAGATAAAGAAGGCTTAGATAATTCTATTGCACAACTGGAGAAAAACAGAAGGGGAAAATTGGCATCCCTTTAAAAGCAACAAGGATGGACCAGAAAAGGACAGTTCTAGCTAACTACGTGTAAGTCTCTTCTCTAGCAATTAATCAAAGTAAACATGGTGGGTGTACGGGAAGGGTTGAAATATTTTCTTTTCCTCACCTACCTTCAACTCTTTTGTACACAGAAGACTGTGCGGGTTTCTCTCTCTACTTCTGTTGTTTAGGCAGACTTTGAAAGAAGTTGGTTTAAGTATTTGCCAATCTATTAACAGACACATATTATCAGATGATTATTTAAGTCAGAAATTTCTTTTCCCATTTCTCATTGTTTCCTACCAAGGATCTGCCTTGTAATTAAACTCCTGTGAGCCATGAAGCAAGCTGGCAGTCAATTTTTTAAAAATTTTATTTCTGGATTTGACAGGGTACCCCGAGGTTTTCAATAGTGTAATGTGGCTCTTAAGAAACAGCATTTTTTTTTTTAAGTTGGAATCTTACCCTGTCAACAGACTGGAATGCACTGGTACACTCACAGCTACTGCGGCCTCAACCTGTTGGGCTCAGCCTTCCAAGTAGCTGAAGCTACAGGCACGTGCCACCACACCCAACTAAGTTTTTAATATATCATAGAGACAAGGTCTTGCCAAGTTGCCCAGGCCATTCTCGAACCCCTGGGCTCAGGCAATTCTCTCGCCCCTGCCTCTCAAAGTGCTGAGATTACAGGTGTGAGGCATTGCACCCAGCCAACGTGATATTTTAAATATTGAAAACAGGAATAATCAAATTTACTTAAGTATAAATAAATAAAGCATAACAGAGTCCATTAAATAAAAGACCACCAAACTCCAAACAGAGTTACTCACGGTAAAGTCCCATGTCTCCAAACTGAAACCTAATTAGTTTACTTGCAAAACCTGACTTTCTGAAAAATAAAAGGGGATGGAGGAACCAAATCCCATTAAGCCAACAAGATTTTGCTTACAAACCTATAAGAAAAGTTAACCTTAAAATGACCAGTCTGCTATTTCTGTCTTGTTTCTGCTTTCCCCTGCTTTAAAAATAATTGTTTATAAAACTCGGCCATTCTGGTCAGCTCATCAGAGTTCCTTTCTATTTTATAGACTGGATGACACCCAGTCATGAATTCCTAAGAAAAGCCAACCACACATTTGAAACTCAATTTGTTGAAATTTTGTTCTTTGACATGTCTGTTTACTTCAAAGTAAGCTTGAAAAGTTTTTTTCTCCAAATAAAAGAAATAACTGTCATAAAATTAATGAAGTTTAATACGAGTGAGAGATAGAGAAGCTCAACAGTTAGAGATGAGAGCAAATATGCTTTAATGTGCAACCAAATTACATGGAGTGTCAAAGGTTGCAAGAGGAAAAATCAGAAATCTGGAAGAATATTTTATAAAATGTCTTTTTTCATCCCACAATTTGGATTATATTTTGTTAAAGGACAATTTTCAAAAGAAATGTCATGAGTCTCATAAAGGGAACAGGAAAGTATTTGGGCCCTAATAAAGACTCCACACCCGTTGGGGACCAAGAGATTTATTAAAGTGGTAGCTACAGAGGTAGAGGGGGGGAGAGAGAGAGAGAGAGAGAGAGAGAGAGAGAGAGAGAGAGAGAAAGAGAGCGGTATGCAGGGAGGGGCTGTATTTATTTGTTTAGCAAGGGCAGGAAGAGGTCATGCTAGCATCCTATTGGGTAGAGCAGAGGGGAAATAGGGCGGCTGAGATTATTATTGGAGGGTATTATAAGGCTGATTTGTCATAGGAGGAGATTGTTGGCTAGCAAGTTTGAACTTTGACCACGCGAGAAATCATATAG